>CAUYSK010066303.1:0-32044 GCA_963575035.1 Avahi laniger
GAGTAGACAGTAAAGAAATTTAACATATATTTACTTTTCTTTCATAATGTATGGATTCACTATTGCAATCTTTGGTGTCAGTGTGTGGGTATGTAATTTTTCTGTTAAGCATAGTATATGAACAAATAAGTAACAGTAAAAACTTGACAATAAAAGGAAACTCATACCTTGTTCAGTATAATGGAAACAATAGCAAGTGGAAGGGCTGTAACTAATTGGAGATTTGGAGATTGCAAGTTCTATTTCAAGGAGACTGCTGACAGCCCTGTCAAATTGAAGCCATCTAAGAATGCAGCCCCAGAGTTGCCAGACCTTCAGATTTTTCAAGATACGGAAATAAACAGATTATTGCAAAATTTCCCAGCTATACTTACTAAAATATAATTAAATTTTATTTAAGAGAAAAAAAAACACTATCCGGACCAACACTTTATGGAACAATAAACAGAGATCTAATGTCCACATTGCCAGTTATGATCTGTTTGAGTATTATTGAGATAAAATGAAAAACAGTTGTGAGTTTACCCCCCAACCCAATAATCCCTGGAGAATATTACTACCCTGTGAGCATCATAGTGTTGATCAGTTAGTGCAAATTTGATGATGAGTACATACAGTTGTGAAAGAATTAAAGAATGATTTATCTCAAAAATAAATAAATAAATGCATAATTATTTGAAAATCCTTGTCATGTAATAGGTGTCTGGTATTTGGCTGTATTATTGCCCTGCCCTTAAAATGGTACCCCAGTCTGTTTTAGGAAACCTAAATTTGAAGTCTTTGGTGTCAGTCTTTGGTGTCACACGGATGTTGACATCTGTGTGCTCTCTTTCACAAATATTCATTTAATGTACACATATAAACCTGCATTATCATCCGTATTTCTGTGAAACTGTTTGCACAAAAGTATTTATGAATTCCACTACTGAGAGCTTGCTATATTTCAGTCACTCTTTTGCCACTTTGTAAACTCATTTAATCTTCGATTCTGAGTAAGGTTTTCTTAGTACTGTTTTCTCCATTTCGTATTTAATGGAACCAAGAAAAAACTCCACAAAAAGATAAATAAATAAAAAGACTTCCTTCTCACTGATTTCCAGACAGCTGAGGTCTCCTGGCTATATAGGTGGTTTCTAACTGCCAGAGGCCACCTTCCCACCTGGTCAGCCTCAGCTTAATCCCTAGAGCCAGGCAAATCTCTCTGGTAGCTACATCACTGGCTATAGAATTTCAGCTATCTTCCTCGTAGGGATGGGAAGATGTGACATATTTCTTCCCCATCATAAGGGTCAAAGATGACACTCTTATAACAAAAGGTAGGCTAACAAGAGGAAAGCATAACAGATTTATGTAATCAGAAGTAAGTTTTATGTGACAAAGGAGCCTTCAAAATGGAAACCTAAATATACAGGGAAAACTATCTGCTTTTATGCTTAGATTCGAAGAATGGAAAGCTGTGTCAAAATATTATGCACAAAAGGTTATGATCTGCTGGTAATAGACTGAGGGGCAAACCCAATGAGACCTTTCTGTTCAGATTCTCCTTGGCCTGTCAGTGTAGCATTTCTTTTTCCTTGGCAGGGAGCAGAACCCTTTTGGAATGAAGGTCTTATGATCTACTATTAGGTAAGAATTACAGCTAACACTCTTGACAAAATACAAAAAGCAATTTCCTGAGGACTTTGAAAAATAAACAAAACCAGGAAAATTTGAAGCAGTAACTTGTATGGGGGTGTTTCCAGTTTTTGCCTGTTTATTCTATTTTAATTGCTTGATATGACCTGGGAACAAGCAGGAGGAAGCTTCAATGAACAGAGAAAACTCTAAGAGAAGCAATTCTTTCTGTCCAGAGGGCCAAGAAAGGAGTACTTGGAAGAAAGAAAAAATGGGACAATTTGCCTATTTTCATTATTTTTTTCTTTTTTTTTTTGTAGTTTGGTTGCAAAGGGTGATCTGAATCATGAAGTTGTAGCTGCCATAGCATCACACAGAATTAAAGCTCAAAAAGAAACCTCATATTTTCTGGTAAGAGAAAAGGGAAAGGGGCCCCCATATGGCTGAGAGTATGGAGGGTGTTCCTCATATAAGAAAGCGGGAGAAAAAAATACCCCTTAAGTCTGCATATGAAATGGCCCAAATCTCATGCTCAGGATAGGTCCACAGCCTGCAGGATATATCTAAAGTAGCTTAGCTAAGACTATGAAAAATAAATTATCATGTAAACCATTGTTACAAGACCAAACATTGTGATGTGCATGAGGTAAAGACAAATCAGTATAGAATAGGTTTTGAAAACTGAACTGGTGCTGGTACCACTATCCAGTGAAAGAAGACGAAACAGTGGTCTCAATCCAACTGGATTAATTGCCTCCTAAAATAAGACAAAACAAAACAAAATAAAAACATCAATATTCTCCTGAGAGTTTAAACAGGATCTAGAATCTCACATCTTCATATTTAAAACATCTAGGATACCACCTGAAATTATTTGACATTCAAAGAATGAGGACAATGTGGGAAGAAGGAAAGGAAAAAGCAACCATTTTTCAAAGGAAAAGCAATCAATAGATTCCAACTCTGAGATGATTCAGATGTGGGAATTGTCAAGGACTATAAAGCAGCTCTTATAACTATGCTCCATCAAGTACAGTTATACTCCTGAAATAGATGAAGAGATAGAAGTCCTCAGAAAGTAATGGAAACTTAAAAAGAACCAAATGCTAATTTTGACATAAAAAAGACAATTTTGGAAATGAAAATTCACTGCATAATCTTAAAACACAATGGAGAAGATAGATGAAAGAGTGGTTTTAGGATAAAGAAGGACAAATCATTTCATCTAGTCATGAAGAGAATGAAGACTACAAAATAAAAAAAAAAGCAAATAAACCAAGAGTCTTGGACTTGTGGGAAAATGTCAAAAGGTCTAACAATCATGACTGTGAAATACCATAAGGAAAGAAGACGGAAAATGACTCAGAAAATTTATTTGAAAAAATGACGACTAAAAATTCTAAAATTTCATGAAAAACACAAATTTACAGTGTCAAGAAGCTCACAACCTACATAAAGGAAAACTCAAGAAAATCATATTCATACAATTATTATTAAAGCATGAAAACCAAAATAAAGTATTGAAAGTAGCCAGAGAAAAATGATATATTACATACAATAAAATAAAAATTCAAATAACTATAGATTTCATCATCAGTAACCACGGAGGCAAGGAGACGGTGGAACATCTAAAAGGTACTGAAAGAAAAGAACAGTCAACCTAGAATTCTGTAGCTGGCAAAAATATTCTTTAGGAATGAGGCAAAATAAAGACATTCTTAGATAAAAAGAGAACAGTGAAGAATTTTCAACAGCAAACAAGCCCTAAAAGAAATGCTAAAGCAATTGTTGAGGCTGAGGTGAAATGATACCATAGGGAAACTTAGAACTTCAGGAATAAAAGAGAAGCAAAAAGATTTTTAAAATACTGGTAATATCTCAGTGAATTAACTATTTTTATCCTCTTAATTTTTAAAAAAATATGCAGGACTATTGAAAGCACAAGATATAACATTGGTGAAATATCAATGATTGTAGATATAATAGATATGAAAATTATAATAGAACATAAATGGAGGAAAGTAAAGGGAGATACAATTTTAAGGCTTCTACATTTTGCTTGACATGGTATAATAATAAAACTAAGTAGTCTGTGAAAGGATATCTATATATTTTGTAATCCTTAAAACATTATGAAAAAGAAAAAAAAGTTAAGAAATGAAATAAAATAAAATGTCAAATGAAACATTAAAATAGTCTAAAAGAAGATAATTAAACAAGATTCTTTTATTCAGAAATTTTTAGATATTTTAATATGTGTATTTGAATAGGGAGTTTCTAGGAGGATTGTATGCTATGCATCATTTTCAAAATTATTTGGTCATGAGCACAATATTCAGAAGAGTATAGTTCTGATACAAGCATAATTTATTGCTTTTTATACAGGAAGAAATTGGTTGTACAAAATATTCAGTTTTATTAAAAAGATGATAGCTAGATTTTCATTCAGTTTTATTTTTAGCTTTGCATATGCTCAAATGGAGATAGGATGAATTAATTATAAGTAGCTGGCACAGAACTTGTTTGATTTATATTGACCCAATACATACAGAGTGTTTTTTTTTTGTGTGCAGTTTACCAATATATTGGGATACAAGCAATAATGTCATCAAAGTTCCCATCCTCTAAGACAATAACTTCTAGAAATAGTAAATACATGCATATATAAATTTAAAATTTCTGATAGTATTAAATCATGTGAGGGAAATAAAATTGAGCAATGTTGCAGAGAGTGATGTTGGATGGTAACGCATGATAACTAGAAATGATGAAAAGAAGGTAGCCATACATAAGTATGTGAGTTGACTACCAGGCAAAGAAACTGTAAAATTTAGAAGTCTGGTAGAGGAGAGTAAGTGAGCAAAAGATGAGAAAACATGACAACTGGGGTAGGAAAATTTGTTATTACCAAAACCTATTAAATCGATTATTTCAAGAAAGGAATGGTCAGTCATATTAAGTGATGCTGATACATTCTCTAAGAAAGATCAAGAAATTTATTTCATTGGCTTTGGCATAGGGTAATCATTAGTGACCTTGAAGAGTGGATCACCAATGTGGGTATGAAAGTTTGATTCAAGTTGGTTGAGGAGTTAAGTGAATACAACAAGTACAGAAAAGATTTGAAAGAACTTTGCTATGAGGGAAAATAGAAAAATAGTAAAGTAGCTGGATAGAGATATGATGGTATGATTTTTTAAATGAAAATATATTTTTGATATGATGGACCAATATTAAGGCAATAGGGAGATGATATTGATAATCACAGAAAAAAGGACATGGGCAAGAGCAAATTCCTAAGTGGTATGGATTCAGAAAAAAAAAAAAACATAGAAGGGTTAGAAGAGGAGTGAAAGTAGCAGTATGTAAGTATGAATACACATACTTGGAAGTGTTTAAAAGTGCTAAGATATATCAACCAGGGCATTTGGATACAAATAATAGAAACCAACTCTGATTTAAGAAAGTGAGCAATTTAATAAAATTTTATCAGGTAGTTCAGGATATTGCTTCAATTCTGAAAATCTCAGTTTAGGGCTATGTAGACAAGTATAATACAAAAAAAAAATCATGGTATAATTGATCCAGAAGAGATATTCCTGCTTCCAAATAACACCAAACATTATCAAGAGGTACAATTAGACATTGTATACCAGCATAGCACTCCTGAAACTTCACCAAGAATTCAGTCTTTCCTCAAATTTTGACCTGCCACTAAGAGTGTGTTTTGTAGATACCTTGACCCTTGAATGGGGGGATTGAATTGTCAAAGCCAATGGTACAAGCTCAGCATAGAAGATGTGATATAAATATGTGATATTCCCTTCAGGTATACTCTACAGACAGTTATGAAATAAAAATGCATGCTCCCAGGGCTTTAGCTACTGTTATAGTACATCAGAAAGGCCACTCTTCAGAACTAGCTACTACAAAACTGTATATCTTTACCAAATACCCTATTTAATATAAAATATTGAGAAATTTTCTTTTGGAATGTTGAATATGACAAATAAACATACTACTCTCACATTTCTTCAATATTATAACTGGAGAACTAGTCAGCAAAATAAGGCAAACAAAAAGAAATAAACTAAAAATTCAAGATGAAAAAATAGAATCATTATTACTTATAAATAATAAGATAGTGTACATAGAAAATCTTAAGAATCAACAGATAATTCATTAGAATAGTAAAATTTTACTCCATAAAGATAAGTATACAAAAGCCATTGATTTATAAATACTGTTAACTATCACAAAGGAAAAGAAAACACTATATTGCATGAAATCACCAAGATGTTGAATTGCCAAGAAATAAACCTAACAAAATTAGCATACAAATTTTGTGACAAATATAAACAAATGGACAGTCATATTGTGGTTATGGATGGGATGTATTGATACTATAAATATCAATTGTATCCAAACTAATTTATATACAAATTTCAATAAGATTTTTAACATTTGTTCTAATACATATATGAAAATACAAGTAATGAAGAATAGTCAAAATGATCTTTAAGAAGAAGAACAAAATAGAACTGTTCATACTATTAGCTATTGATATTTAATACAGATACTCTGGTGAAAACAATGCAGTATTGCACAATAATAGCCAAATAGGTCACTCCAACATAATAGAGTTAGAAAAAGCCTACAAATATATGGACATTATGTATGCCAGTTGAAGTTTCGTATACCCTATGACGCAGTGAGTCTACTCCTAGTTAAAACCTTGTAATTTCATGTGCATGAGAAGACGTATAAGGTGATTTATTCATAATATCACCAGCTGGAAACTTATCAAATATCTATCAACAGCAGAATTTTCGAGTAAAGGGTGGTTTATTAATACAATGGAATACTATACAGCAATAAAAAGTAACCATAGTATCAAGAATCAACATGTATGAAACTTACAAATATGATATTGAGAAAAATAAACTCTTGGAAGAATACATGCATAATTATTATATAAGGTTAATAAACATGTTAAATTATTTTAAAATCTGATTGTGTTTTTCTCTCAGGGTTAGATAGGGAGATATGATCACGAAATAGCACAGAAGAAAACTTTAAGTTACTGGCAATGTGTTGGTTCATTTTATGTGTCAACTTGACTGACCACGGAGTTCTCAGATAATTGGTAAAACATTATTCTGGGTATGTCTGCCAGGGTATTTTTCGATAAGATTAACGCTTGTATTGGTAGACTGAATAAAGCAGATTGCCTTCCCTAGTGTGACCAGGCCACCTCCAATCAGTTGAAGGCCTGAATAGAATGAAAATGCTGACATCCCACAGTAAGAAGGAAATCTTCCTGCTTTATTGCCTTTGATCTGGGATATAGAGTTTTTTTTTTTTTTTTTGCCTTCAGACTCAAATGGAAACATTGGTACTAGCTAGGTCTGAAGTCATGTGTATGTATACCTATATGTTTATGTGTACATTCAAACAAACCCTCAGTAATTAAACATAGTCGATGTTATTTTCATTATGTCTTTAGAATCAAGTACTTTTTATTATAGTTTATATGTTAAAATAGAATTCACTACTCAGAAACATTTAATAAATTATAAGAATGGACTATAACACTTTGATTTTTACAGACTGAATACTTTATACAGAGTCCTTTAACAGATCTGTGTCAACCATGTTTTGATATTTCATGAAGCGAAGCAGATACAAAGCACTTTTCCATTATTGATGCAGTTATTTTTGTGCTTTAGTATTATTTTGGAAAGAAAAGTGGCACTGTGGGCAACCACATGACATATGTCACATAACAAAAAGATTGCTGAGTATTTGAAGCATTTGTATTTCAGTCTGTGTCATCATCTACCCTATGAATCAAGAAACAATATAATTGATACAAAATTAGCTGTCCTCCATACTCTCTATTCATTTACATATCCAGGTCAAACATACGGATTTGCTTATTTATAAACACATCTTGCAGGAGTGCATTGACTGCATTGTGATCACTTCTGAGGCACAGAAATTACAATAGGATTTGTCATATCCCATAATTGGCACTATGTCTGTCACCAGTTATCAATCTTAATCTAGTATTCTACTGGTAATTCTAATACAATATTTGAAGATAGTATGAAATAACTAGCACTCCCAGAACATGAACTAGTAGCTCATCATGATGGTTCTTGGATGCTTTTGAGAATACAATGGAAGCCATGTATCTTCTCGCCTGAAATATAATACACATGAAAAGTTGTATAAACTACAGTTTAAAGATGCCCTGAAACCACTGTAATAATGAGATGGTCCATCTGCCCACTGAGCTTTCAAAACATGTAGTAAATTTACCAGTAAAGGAATGTGCCAGAAATATGTTTCTCTTAGAAACTTTGATCTGATCTCGAGCTAAAGCTAAACTATGTCTTCTGAAGGTTTTTTCCTTCTTTTTGCACCCATGTTTGAATATAAGGGGAAAGAAACCTTCTGCACAAGAAGCAAATGTTCACACACTGATGTTTTATGAGAATTAATACTCTACTGCCTAAATTACTGGGGGTAAAAATGGAAATAAATAATAAAAATATATTAAATTACCTGCTAAAAATTGAAAGTTTAACTTCTAGGGAAGAGTTTCATTTATGGGCTAGCCATTTCTGCACTCAAATTTAAGCAGATTATGTAAGAAACCCCAACAGAGAAAAAATGACAGGGCATCCATAAGTATACTTTTGTAGAGTGATAACTATTTATTTTGATTATTTGTCTCATATTTTATTGTGGAATACATAACACAAAAGAGAAGATAAAACATATATGTCAATTTTGAAGAATGATTTATGAAGCAAAAATCTTTATCAGTATCTCTGCTGCCTATATTAGTCAGGGTTTCCCAGAGAAAGAGAACCAATAGGATGGGTATATGCACAGGAAAAGATTTAGTATAAAGAATTGGCTTACACAAGTATGGAGGCTGACAGCTCCCAAGATCTTCACTCAGTAAGCTAGAGACATAAATATATATGCATACAGAGACATATATATGAAAATAAATGTTTTTAAATGAGTTAAAAAGAACAAAACATCTATATATTTATGTTTCTACAAATACACATCAATGTATATATATTAACATATATGTACATGCAATCATTAATTATGTATTATAATCACCCTACATCAGTGAAGAAGCTCTAAATAGCATTTTCAATTACTAGAGTATTGAAAATTATTGCATACACTCTGTCAATAATCATTAATAATGTTAGGTGCTTAATCAAAGTGCTTGACTATATGAGAAATAATTATATATTTTTAAATAATTAACATTAAATGTCCTTCACTCTAAAATTATAGTGAGAAATAATTTTTGGTAACTTTGCAAATATTACAGTACCAATATCTCATATTAATTACAGTTTCATATGTAATTTTTTCTTATTATAAATATAGAGGTATTGGGTATTAGTTCCACATTCTAGAATGCTGAAGATTAGCCAATACAGCAAATGCCAGACCTAAGGGGTATATATAATAATATAATACAAAAATATGTAAATTAAAAATTTTTCTTATAGTTTTCAAAAACTAATACCCTTTGATATTTTTATTTTGCCTTAAAATGTACTCATTACAGACACTTGTAAGCTTAAAGGAAAAAAAAATCTATATATATTATTATTTTAATATGATTTTTCTTTTGTGAAGGGACTAAAAAATGATGAAGAGAAACTGCTTTTTAATATTAAAAAACTGTATTTTATTTAAATGAAGGAAATATGTTAAAATTAGATAAATAAGAGTTGGAAGACTATATATAAAAACATACTTTTTTATTTCACTTGAAGACTCTACGTAGAGAGTCTACAGATCTGTACAGTCTCACTGATGTAAATGATCTCAGTGAAGAGACAGGGCTTATTTCTAATGAAAATATGAAGCATCATGGTATTCACTTCCTTTTACATAAATATATTGTTAAAGAGTACATCCTGCACAAAAGGTATAATATATTTAGCTCCAAACATAAAACTGAATACTAAATAATCACTAAAGATTCTCAATTTATAATGTTCTAATTTTATAGTTACGCAATTTAAAATGTTTACTAACAATGATCTCAAAGTAGATGTTTATAGAGTTGATTACAACCGTAAACGAACTGTTGTCAAGGTTCCTCAGGTCATTAAGCAGGAACTAGAAAGGAAGACATAGTCAGAAGATGTATCTAAATGTTTTTTTAACATTTGAAATTTCAAAAGAAGACATTTATTTCATATAAAAGCAATAAGATTTTTTTGAAACATCAAAATAAATAGATTCTACACAGGTATTACAGTCTGTTCTACCTATTTTCCTATGACAGAAAGAATCGCCTCATAAATATTGTCCAGATATAAAATTATTTATGGTGGGAGGACAAGTTCGATACCAGTTATTCAGTCACATATAGAGGTGAAAGTGTCATTGACATATTTTGTTCTTATTCTAAGTAGATATAATTCTTATGATGTGAGACAGAGGTGGTAGAAGTGGAATAAAAAATGATATTTTAAATTCTCACTTAAGATAGAAATTAGTGAAATGGAAAGTTGCAAAAATCATAATTAAAAATATAGATAATAGATAATGTTTTATAAATTAAATGACCAGATATCATCAGGCTTGTAACCTTTAAAACATATCATGACATAAAATATAGAGGATAAATATTAAAGTAGAAGTGAACTTTAATTTTTGCAAAAAAGTTTAAATGATAAAATATATAAATAAAAATAATCAATATTTAAAATGATATATGAAAATTAATTGACCTGATTTTGACAAGTCCAGTATGTACTCTGAGCAATCTGTCATCTTATTGATACAAAATTTTGTTGAACTTTGATGTCTTTTTCTAATATAGTGATCATATTTCAATATCATTTTATTAATAAATAAATATTGCTAAAATTATAGTTAATGACAACTTATATACCTAGTCTAATGTTGGGAAATATTAATATCTTAAAAATATTTGTTGTAGTTGTTTACAAGTTTCTATAACATTTTCCTCCCTTTGATGGTGCTAAATTTTCCAACTATCAATTTCTTCCAAAACTTTTTCATTTTAATTTGTTCTTTAATCTCTGCATATGTTCTCCCAGCAAAAACACTTCTTAGACTCCATTCACATAGCCTGTTTATATGTGTGTTTGTGTGTGTGTGTGTGTGTGTGTGTGTGTGTGTATTCTGATAGTAGATGAAAGTGGCACATCCCATCCACAAAGACGTATTTTTTGTTAAACAAAATCAGAATCTTAGAAAGCAAAGTGATGCAACACTAATGATCGTTTAGACTTCCTATGGTAAATGAGAAAAATTCATAGGATGGAAAGTTTGCATGAAAGTCATCTTTGTCTCGGAAGTTGAATCATGTAGTAATTGACTGCTTTGCTCAGACTTCTTAATGTGGCAAAAAAAAAAATTCATATTCGTATATAGAATCCTAGTATTTTACATCCATGATTGAGATTACTTAGCCAAACAAAACTTCTCCCATATGTAACCAGCATGTACCAACCTTAATTATTCAGAATAATAAGAATTTTAAAACACATACTGACATTTAGGATTAAATTCTTAAAAAGTCAAGAATGGTCCTAGTAGGTATGTATTTTAAATACTAACCACCTAATTATTCAGTGCAACCCAGGTTAAGTTTGTTAGTTTTCATTTTTCCTTGAGTTTTCAGCCCTAGTTTTGTTTGTAGTTTAATTGCTTGGCATTCTCACCATAAAATCCTTCTGATTCATGATGTGCTGTCTTTAAAACTGTTCTTTAAACAATACTGCAATTTTACCTTTCTTAATTACAATTTTCATTGAGTGGAATTAGCTCTGAATGATTTTTGACTATTTCCAAAATTTAAATGCATCTTTAAATAGTAAAGATTCACTATCATTATACACATAAAAAGGAAGCAGCAATCCCCAAGAGTGCTATGAAACTGTTTTATAAAATGATAGCATGGTCCCAAAGTAACTGTTAGAAATGGACCAGAGCTTTTGGAAATATACAAGTTCTATTATATTTTAAGGAAGTTCCATTATTTCATAGTAACAATATTTATAATACTATTAATAAGAAAGCATTAATTATAATTGCTCACAAATATTTCTAGTAATAGTGGAAATAATTTGTATCTTAAAAGGGAGCAATTCAATTCTCATAAATTGGAATTGCTGAGATATAATCTAGATTGAGTTTATGTTTACTGTTGTACTTTTCTTCTTTTTTTTATATATGGAAGCTTTAAAATGCATCGAAGCATGTAAGATTTCAAGGGGCATGTTTTGCATACATAAAAGAAATTATTTAAGAGCTTTAACAGCATTATTGTTAATTAAAAGCATTGTTCATCTTACGGCGAAAATCATTTTCAAAGCATTTATCTATTTCAAAATTATTTTATCTGCAAGATTTTTAAATAAATGTGATGGTTTTGAAATATTTGCAATATTTGAAACTACTGCACTTTCCATGTCTAACAGGAGATTGACAAGAACCAACAATAAGCAACCACCTATATAAAATTGTAATGATTTCTCTGTTAAAGCTGAATATATACACTTCTACTGAAGGTGAAACGGCCATCCTGACCAGAAGTAGAGGCAGCATCCATTTCTCAGTGGAGCATCTTTCAGAGATTGTGACGAGGGGCAGCAAGTGTCAGTGACAGCATTAAAGCAAGGTAGATTCTAGCTGAGTTCAAAAAGTTTAATTCTTGATGTGCCACCTTCCTTTGAAACATACAGTTAAATAATTCATGATCATAAAGAACTGACAGAAACAACTGATGTACCAACATCCTTAATAGGAAATGTCTAGGAGCATCCATGATGATCTGAAGCCAAACCTGGCATCAGCAAAGCCGTACCCTCATCCAGAGGAGAAAGAAAAGCTGGTGCTCATGAACAGTGTCATTGTGTTCAGCTTTGTAGCATTATGGGAAGCCCACTTCATCGCAAGCTGTGATTTCAGCTGAGTTGTTCTGATTCTGAATTTGGCAAAATGACCGTAATCCTTTCACCCACAAAGACATTTACACTTTCTCCCAAATTTGAAAGACCACTTTCGATTTCAGTATTTATATTCTTGATCACTATTTAGGCATACACATGTCATATTAGCCAGTTTAAATTATATTTTATTACTTTAAAAATGGCTATATAAGCTGGAACTGATATACATGCCAGTAAAACATGACAATTTATCTCAAGTTGGTGGTCATTTCCAAATGAATAAATTGGTATAGTAGGCAGATATTTTTCCTAAAAATGTGAATTTAATTTTTTTACTCTATTGTGGATCTCTTATAATGTCCAAAAATAAAAACATTTTTACCACCAGAAAATGAATGTAAGTTTTCTGGTATAAAAGGAGCTGGTTATTATTTTTAATTATTTTTATTTTTTATTTATTAATTTTTATTACAAAATATAAAGGGGGTACAAATATTTTGTGTTACACGCATACTCTGTATAATGCTTAATTCGGTGCTTTTGGTATGTCCATCGTTGAGATAAAAACTTATCTATAGGAGATGGATTTGACAAGGATATTGGGGTAATGATTGTAGGAGTTTATACTCCTTTTCGAATTCATCTTCTTGTTATTTTATGCATTTACAATGTTATACAATGTTATTCTATGCATTTCAGATTTTCAAAATGATAAACATCTTTGAAGGAAAAAAATTATTACATATTTTCGCTGACTAGAATTCTTTACAAAAAACTTCAATCCAAAATATTTAATAAAATTTTTGCAAATTGAGTTACATATTTTCATACTTCAGCAATCTTATTGGTCACAATAGTAATACATTAATAGATAAAATTGTTAAATTTCTAATTTTTTTTTTCTGTGTCCAAGGCAGGGATTCATAATCTGTGTATGAAGTCAGTAGTCTCTCTGGGGAACGGTGAATGGTATTGAGGGCTCTGCAAACCTGGAAATGTTATGCCTGCATATTTGCAAATGTTCATTTGCAGTTAAGGGGCTTCATTATGTGTTCAAATATATATTTGACCAAGAGAAGACTAGGAAGAATAGAACTTATTTTATACTTGGATATAATATGTGGCATCCCTACCAGACATATGATGGGAGAGAAAATAGCTGTTTCATATTCTTTGCTCTACTTGCCTTATAATTAGAATGTCTATATATCCTTGTGTGTCGGAACAGTTCTAGTTTACATGTTATGCCTTCTTAATTATTAGTAAAGATATCTTTGCTTCCCAAAATTTCCCATTTTAGAAGATAAATCCTATCGTTACCCTTATAAGCACAGAGTTTGAAGCCAAACTTAATCTAAAAAAAAAAAAACAAAAAAAACTTCACGTCATCCAAAGTTAAGCTATTAACATTTGCTTCATAGGGTTGTTGTAATTATAAACAGGTTAATATTTAAAAATGTTAAGAACAGTGACATATACAAGTAACATATATGTTGTTAAATAAATACATTTTAAAGAAAATAGATTGGTTTATATTGCTATTATCAAGAGAAATCCTCTAATTTTCTACCTTTAAATCTTTTCTCATTGCATTACTTGGGGGCATACCCTTTTTCTTGCTTGTCCAATTTCCACTTTCCTTTAATTCAAATGCATGTCTTGCATGAATTCTTCCTCAAGCATCTGTGAGACTCCTTTTAAAATCTCCCATAACTCTCAACCTCTATTGATGTACCATCTGAGAGAAAATCTCTTTTGGTATTCACCTACCATTACTACAAGATTATAATTTTGTTAGACATTAAGACCAAAGTTGTCTTTTTTTAAAATAAATTTTTCATTCCCCTCAGCACTTGGAAAGTTTGTGACTTGAGTTGGTAAGCAATATAATTTTTGAATGAAAGAGAGGTGCCTTAAAATCTAACTCTCCTTTGGGAATAGTTAAATTTTATCAGGGAGAAGAAAAATTATTAAGATATTATAGAGAACTACACTCAAGTAGAATAAATTTAGAAACACCTACAGTATTCTAACCACTACAGTAAGCTAACCACAATGGGAATAGTCAACCTTACAAATGGACATATTTTGAGACTGACTACACAAAGAGTAGAAAGTTATCTTACTTTGTATATAGTAGACCAGTAAGTTTTTGGGGAGAGAAAATAGTCTCCCTCTCCTCCAAGTCTTCATTTTAAACTATAAGTTATATTTTCCTACCACCTCTAGAAGTGACAATGATGCATTTTAAATCAGCAGTAACTTCAACAAAATAGAGATAGAAGCTGAAAATGAGACTAGATTTGTGACCCCAAGCTCATAAAACTGTTTCTGTCATCTTATAGTTTGTTAATTAATTTGGCCTTTGTAGTTTATCATTGAACCTTGTGAAAACAGTATTCATGAGAACATTTTAAAGTCATTTAGCTTTTAATTAGAATAATCATAACAATTTTAGATGTGAAGAAGAGAATTTAAGTACCTTTCCTTCAGGTTAAATGGAGCCAGTACCTCCAAAATAATTCATTAGAAGTCTCTAAAATTCGAGTTTGGACACATTTCATGTTTATTGGCTATTTGCATTTTTCATTTGTGAATTTGTAACCACATCTTTAGTACACTTTTCTTTTAGAGTATATGCCAACTTCATCTGGATATATAAGAACTCTATATAATATAGATACTAGCCCTTTATTGAAAATATTTTTCTGGTTGTAGTTTCCTTTTAGTTTTGTTTATGATGGTTTTGTGATTTAAGTAGTTTTATTTAGTCAAAATTATCAATCTTTTAATGTTTATATATCTTAGAATCATTTTGTTAATTCATTTTCAATACTTTATTACTTTAATTCATATGGAATGCATTTTGATGTTTAGCATGAGCGAAGTACATTTTTTAATATAGAAAATAGCTAGGAAATAAACAATTCTAAAATATTGAAAAAAGTCTAAAATTTTTGATCCATATTTTAAAAAATTATGAATTTATAAATTATAAATGCTTATTACTTAAAAGCTATATGCTGTACTATCAGTATAAATATAAAATATCATTAAAACTAAACATTGGTGTTTCATTAATAATAAGTGTTCATAGACAAAACTTTTGTGACCTTGGATTAAGAAAAATTTTCTTGGTTATGACAAATAAATTTATATATTGGACTTCACAAAAATTACAACTCTTGTTAATGTGTATCCTATTGATTTGTGTATGTCGAGTCACACTTGCATCCCATGAATAAATCTCATTTGGTTATGCTGTATGATCTTTCTAATGTGCTATTGAATTAGTTTGCTAGTATTTTATTGAGGATTTTTTCATTTATGTTTATCAGGGATATTGGCCTGTAGTTTTGTTTTCCTTGTAGTGTCATTGCCTGGCTTTGGTGTCGAGATTCCCAAAGTCTAGATACATCTGGCCAATAGTATATAAAAAGGTACTCAAACTCACTAATTATCAAGGAAACATAGATCAAAATTATCAAAGCCATAATACGACCTCACAACCGTTAAAAGGCTATTATAAAAAAGTAAAAACAAAAGATAACGAGTGTTGATGAAAATGTAAAAAAATTGGAATCCTTGTGTACTGTTGGTGAGAATGCCAAATTGGTTTAGCAGCTATAGAAAATAGTATTGAGGTCCTTCAAAAAATAAAAATGGAATTATCATATGATCCAGCACTCCTGCCTTTGGGAATGCATCCAAGAGAATTGAAATCAGAATCTGGAAGAGATATCTGCACTCCTTTATTCTTTACAGCATTATTCAAAATAGTCAAGACATGGAAACAACCTAAATGCCATCAACACATGAATGGATAAAGAAAATGTGGTATATACATAAACGAAATATTATTCATCCTTAACAAAGAGAAATCTGACATATGTGACAACATGGATGCAAAATAAATAAATTCTAGAGATCTGTTGGACAAAATTGGGCCTATAATAAATAATATTGTACTGTGCACTTAAAAATGTATCAAGAGGGTAGATTTCATATTGTGTTCTTACCACCATAAAAAATCTTCTGTTCCTCAAAATGCATTACTAATAAAATGAAAAGACAAGCTACAGGTTGGAATAAACATAGGTAAAACACATATCTAGTTATTTCCAGCCTCTGAGTAGAGGTTTTTCCAAGTTGTTGGTGTTTCTTGGGAAAAGAATTTCAGGACATCGTATGTAAAGCAAGCAAGCAACAGCCTTTTCTTAAAAGTGAAAGTACACTCTCAGGGAGGAGGGTAGGCAGACTTAGAAGAGAACAGCTGCCCTAAGAAGAAATTGTTTTAGATCTTTTATAGTCTTACTGATGGAAGAAAAATTAAAGGCTTAGAGTTTGGCACTTTATATAACTGATTCAGAACTATCGTGGTTATTTCAAGAGTGGAGAAATTTTGAAACCACAGTGCAGGTGACACTGTAATTAGTCAAAGTTCATGTCCGGTGACAGAGATAGCTGACAATTGGCTGAAGCCAGTTCTTATCTGCAGTTATCAGCCCCTTTTGTTTAAGGTTGTTTACTTTAACACATGCACCCAATCTTCAAGCCCCTGCATCCAGTCTCAGCCCTACTCTAACCTGGTGAAAGAATTATACTTGGATTGTAAGAAAATAAACAATCCAAGATAAATTTGGAAAAGATCTGTACAGACTTCATCAAAAAGAATATATGGATGACAAATAAGCACAAGAAAAAATGTTGAACATCATTATTCATTAGAAAACTATGAAATGAAACCACCATGAGTTACTGTTAAACATCTCTTAGGATGGTTAAACAAAAGTTAAAACAGAACCAAAAACACTGAAATTACTAAGTGCCAGTGTGTACATATTGCAAAATAGAATGCTCACAATTACTAGTGGGAGTGCAATACTCTACATTCACTTTATTGGTAGTTTCTCACAAAGTTAAACATATACTTACCATACTACCCAGCAACTCCACAACTAGATTTTTTCCCTGAAGCAATAAAAGCTGATATTCATAAAAATTGTATGCACATCTGTTTTTATCAGCTTTATTCATGATCTCCTCAAATTGGAAACAAATCAAATACATCTCAACTGGTTAAAGTATAAATAAACTGTGGTACATTCAAAGAACAGAGTAGTATCCAGAAATAAAAAAGGAAGCAACTAATGTACTTATACACAAAACAACATAAATGATTCACAAATATTAATACATTATGCTAGCGTGAATGAAGCCATATTTATATCTTATACTGAATACTGTATAAAGATTCAATTTATGTTACATTCTGGAAAAGCCAAAACTTTTGAGACAGAGGGCAGCTCAGTGGTTGTCAACAAACTGTGATTGGTGAAAGGAATTGACTACAAAAGGATAAAATGAAATTGGTGGGAGTTGGGGGAATAAACTACTCCTTATTTTGATCAAGATGATGGTTAAACCACTATGTGCATTTCTTATAAATCATATATGAACAAAATTTTTCATCATATCATATTCTTAAACCTAATGTTTTATATATTTTGTCAAAAAAAGAACTTTATTGTCTTTAGTTTATTTTTTGACATTGAAAATAAAAGCTAAGGAAACTACAGTGTTTCTACATTCAAGTCAAACTTTTGAGATATTGGAAGTATTAATATTCTTTTTGTTGTCAGGGTGTTATGGAGTAATGAACATATGAGTTTCATATAAAATAAACTTAGTTTAAAATCCCAATTTTGCCACAGTATGGATAAAATCCAACAGTGATGTTGTGACATTTTTAAGCCATGTTTTAAAAACACTTGTCACATAGCTTGGCAATTCTTAGGTACTCAGAATAATTAGGTCTCCCCCTAACCCTACTACCTGTAAATGAGACAAATGAAGGTACCTCAAAATTTACTCCAGGTTCAAAGATAGTATTAATAGTTAGTAAATGGGAACCTAAATTTAGATTTCTAACACTGCATTTCATGATGTCTATATGTACAATATATTACCTAACTCCTTACTATGAGCTAATCTTGAGGTTTCATTGACAAATTGTGCCTTATACGAAGCAGACTATGAGACATACCTAAATAGCAACCACTAATACTACTTCAATAATACAATAATCATTAATAACAGGATACCAATAATATAATAAGATTTGAATATCTAAGAATTTTAATGTAGCAGAAAGAACATTATTACGATTTTCTTAAATGGTTTGTTTTATGAGACTTAACAAAATAATATAAACATAGTGCTCTTTAGTTTACTAGAAATGTTAAAAGAAATCAACCTATATAATATTGGTCAATTTAATTCATAAATGAATTATTTTTATTGATATTATCATTATCATGTACTATACTGAGGTGAAGAATATAAGATACATAAAACTGTCTGCCCAGAGAATTGAAGGCATAGCTTCTCATGAGAATAAGGTTTTATAAGAGTTTCCCGGTCCAAATAAATGACTGGGAAAGCTTCACTCCCAGACCACAAATACAGCAAGAAAGATCCTCTCTTCTTAGGCTTATATAGACGGAAGAAAACTGCCTCCTGACAAACTGAAACTCCAAAGCCTTGCCTCTCATATATGTGGCATCCACATTACTTTACCCTTGTGAATGCAAAATACCAAGCTGAGATCTTAAGTATCATCACTGCTACTACACGAATGAAAACATTGAAATAGTAATCAGAAACTAATGTGAGCCTACTCGCTGGAGAAACTTACACAATCAGATCACACAGGACTTCTGTGGATAGAGAATTTACAATAAAAATATACCTTGTAAGTGGAATCACAGAATGAAAAAAGGAAGAAGAATATTAAAAAATAACCTAAAATGAACTTCTGGAAATGAAAAAAGGTCAGGAGACTTAAAAACATAGCAAGTAAATTAAACATTGTATTATACACAGATGAAGAGATAATTAATAATGTGGAAACCAGATTTAAAGAAATTATCCAGAATGCAGCACAGAGATCTGAGGAAGTGTGATTCAGGGACATGGAAGATAGGATACGCTGTTAAAAAATGCAACTAATAGGAGTTATAAAATAGCCTGGTGAGGCAATATTCGAAAGGATCATGCCAAATGATTTCATAGACTTGAAGAAAACTCGTGCATCTTTCATACTGATAAAGCACGTACCTGGACAGTTTCAGCAGAAGCATGGAACACCAATGACAAAGACTGACCTTAGTAGTAATCAGAGACAAAATAAAAGGTACCTCAATAATTAAGATGACAGTAGACTTCTCACTCACGAAGAAATAAATGACAAAATACAAAGTACTGAAGAAAATCACTTCCACCCTAAAGTTCTACACACCCTGAATTATTACTGAGAAGAGAAAGCAAGGGGAAAACATTTTTAGTCAAACAGAGAAATACTAATCAATGTACTTTAGCAAGAAGGATCACCAGTTAGAATACAGTGAGATTAGAGTGACAAGCAAATAAATTGCTAATCCATATGGGATCTAAATTGCCATTGATTTTTAAGATAATAAAAATATTGACTAATTGTGACAGTTGAATAAAATGAGGTAAAAGTTATATACTATAAAAATCACTTGGAGGATGACACCTATTGTTGATAAATGTTTCATTATCTTTAGTTTTTTACACTGAGGACCACAGAGATAAAAAGTAATTTAAATTTTCATTATGTATGATATAAACACTGAAATAATTTCTCACATAATTAAAATAGATTATATATATTGTGAACTAATATGAAAGAGAGGAAAACAGAAAAATGAAATATAGAGAACTTAATAAATCCAAGAAAAATTAGGGGAAGAGGGAAATTAATTTTTAATAAAATCCTTTTAGTACAGTCTGAGATAAATACTATATATGTATATGTGTTATGTTAATATATTTAAAATTGGATACAAATAATGTATTAGCTCTTCCAAAAGAATTTGCACTTACAATGCAAAGTATAAAATCGAAGGAGTTTGTTTTTCAGTGTTATACATCATACATTATTGAGCATGTAGGACAATATATACAATAAAATTTGCTAGAAAGTTTTGAAGAAAATATAAATTCTCAATGTGGAAATATTCACAGGGGATAAAAAGTTGGTTTGGGTAGAGCTATCACATTGTACCTAAAATAGTATTTTTCTTGATTGAACAGACACTGGAAGTATAGACTTATTTTCTTGAAGTTAAGGATTATATTCTTTATCATGGTTACCCCTCTATAACTTAGTACACTTCACTGAATATAGTAGGAGCTCAAATAATATTGACTATAGCACTGAAATAGTACTTATCATTTTGGATATGATGTAGGGGGAAGAATTACCTCATCTGGGTAATCTGACTTCTTTAAATGGCTGACGGTGTGTGGTTTTGCTGAATTATGCCTCTAAGATTTGTAGATTGGAGGATACAATCATTAGAATGAGTTTGAAGACTGACCTGAATATATTTGATAATTATTAAGTGCAAGGAATTTGCTTGTTCCAGTATATATAGTTCGGAGAAGGAATTAGATCACATAAAATTTAAACCAAGGGGCTGAATTAGACTGATTGAAATGTCTGAAAATTCATATTCAATTATGTTAAAGTCTTAGGTTGAATTGCTAATATTGTTTGGTCAGAGTAATAGAGTATATTCCATTGACACTGTAGCATAAATTAACTAAACATATTTAATATAACTATAATAATTGAGGCGGAAGAATTCTAATGTGGGATGAAATCTAATTCTAATGTAAGATAGAAAATAGTCAACACATGACAAGCTGAATATTTTGTCTGAGCTACAGGGTAAAATGTGTCCTAGTGTACACAACATGAATAGGACCAAAACTTGCCTTGAGCAAGTTTTAGAGATGCGTTTACTAATGTTTCTTTAAAAGCAACTAAACTTAGTGCTTAACAATTATGTTTTATGCCTATCTTTAATATGAATTTTTCTATTTTAAAAATTAGTTTATTTGTCTAATAAATTAAGATTTATTTACATTTAATAAATATGTATAGAGAAAAAATTTGAAAATAAAAACCGTATAAAATGTTGGTTTGGGTAGAACTAACACACTGTACCTAAAGTAGTATTTTACTTGGTTGAGCAGACACTGGCCATATAGAATATTATTTTCTTGAAGTTAAGGATTATTATGTTTAGACATTGTGTTAAGAGTAGTGGGAATACAAAATGAAAGAGATCCAGTTGCTATCTTTAAACAGTCTTTCTCTCAAGATACTATTATACAAATAGCAATGACAACATACATGATAGAAAGAATGCAAGCACTTAAAACATGCATGGATAATTACATAATTGATGGTTGTTGGAACTTATAGCCATCTACAACTCCCATGTAAGCATTCGCAGTCTCCCATGTAAGCATTCGCAAAACACTCATTTGCCCTTTATTAGTCAAGTAATGCGTTATTTCATTTACTAATTCATTCAGTTATTCAATAAATATATATTAAACACATTGTAGTGCCATATACAATTATAAGTTCTGAGAATATGCTGATGGCTAGAGATAAAGGACCCCTACATTCACTGAGATTACAGTACAGTGGAGCAGAGATCTAAGTAATTAGAAGTACTACAATTAACATCAATGAATCATTGGAGCTTGTAGTGCAGATGAATAATGGCAGGAAGCAAGTTTGTGAAGTTTTCAGGTAGTGTATAAATTCATTCCCCATGTAATATTAACAGGACTGACCATAACACTGAAAATAGTCTCGAGAATAGACCCAGGCTGGGTAGCAGAGGGAATTAAGATGCTAATATGACTTGACAGTTGGGAAGATCCCTGGGTAGGTAATTTAGAATGTTAAAAATCGCTACATTTCTCCAGCAAATCTAGAAAAGTGTAACCTAATTCTCTTCCATGAAATAGTATTTGTATTGGATATTAAGAGGTTGTGTAGGAAAAAGAGGTTCTGTGATCAATTAAGTTTGTGGAAGTGTTTAGAACAGCGGATACTCTATTGCAGGGCTTCTCAAAGCCTATAATTTTATTCATGCTGGATATCAGAAAGAGATAAAGAATATGTAGTATTTGCTGAATATATTGTAACATGGAAATTTTCTTCGTAGAACGTTCTGAAGAACATGCTTTGTGAGACATGTGACTATGCTTGTTAGAACAGTCTTGGAAATAAGCATATGCCTAATGATCTTTGATAAATTACACTTTATGCTAAACAAAGAAATAGATGACCTATTGTGATCTATCATTGTAATTTACACAGTTGTCTCAAAGCAATCTTAAAATGTTGAATGAAATGATATATTTTTGCACATGTATAATAGATGATTGTGGAGAAATGTTTCACTATATTGAATTCCTAGTAAGGACAATAGTTAATAACTCTAAATCAAAAGAGGTGTTAAGCAATACAAAGCCAGAAATGCAAAGTTTATATGAAAATATCAGGCACAGCAATTTTGCATAAACAGTTTTCACTGCCCAGTATACTCAATTAAATAAGAAAAATGCAGGTAGAGTGAAGGGAGTAATAGACTTACATTCAGGAGTCCAGCAGGTCTGAGCTCCTTGCCTAGGACCTTGGCTTATCATGTCATGTCTGAGTATGTTTCTATTGACTAATATGTCCCCTACTTATGCACCATAGTTTCTTTTTTCTTTTAATTCTTCTTTTAATTTTAAGCCTATACTCATTGTGTGTTTTAACCTGTCTGGCAGCGAGCAGAATCAATTCAGAATTGATTTCAATTCTGTATAGCATTAACTTTCATGTCAAGGTGTTTTTACATCCATCACTTCATTTGACATTTTAAACAACACGTTGAAGTAGGGAGGATACTGTCATCTTTATTTTGCAGGTTAGAAAACTAAAGCATTGTCCTGAATATCGTCCTTATGCATAACTGCCCAAAATTTGTTTTAATAGCCCTAATATATTTAGGAAAATGTCCATTACCATGTATCTTGTATTCTTGATATATGTTGGAACTTACATTACCATGCTTCGTTGCTGCTGAGCTCTTCCAATCAGATGCACACTTTGAAAGGCCTCTATTTGAAGTGAGATATGCAAGGAAGGAGTGTGCAGAACTTCCATTTTACTGACATTCGTGAAGACGGAGACCTCTCAGTGGTAGCCAGGATGCATGGCAGTGTCCCTGGTGGTAGCAGTTTTCTCATTAGACCTCTCCTGTAGCTTAATCCTGTTTGTCTAAATGCCCCAATAATTTGGTGAGCTATCTAATAAACGTTTATACATCCCTTTACCATTTAAACTAGTCAGTGTAGCTTCAACTGTTTGCAACTAACAATACAGGATTTGAGACTTGCCTACGGTGACACAGTGGCAAAGTTGGAACTAAAAACAACAGGGAAGAGGTGAAAATGCTTGCAAGGTGAGGAAAGCATCATTTAGGTGTATACTATGTGTCCAGCATTCAATCACAAATCTATTAAATCAATGTCTAGTAAGTTATTACTACTTTTTATATTTTTATTTTACTTATAAGACATTTGAACATACAATGATTTCATATTTTTGAGTAGTGAAATTCTGCACTATATTTTTTCATATGTCTTAAATTTTTAAATAACTATCAGAAAATGATCTGGATCAGAGGGCCACTGTTGAAAGGGTTCAATAACATTTTACAATTGCTTTTATATTATTCACATTTCTGACCTCGAATTCCTTTCAAATCAAATTGTTTTCATTTTACACTCCATGAATCTATTTTGAATGTTCACTTTCACTATGTTTACTAGTATTACATATCACTTTTAAAAAATTGCTTAGAAAAACTCAACTACTTGGTAGGTGAAAATGAGAATATATTTTTCTGTTATTTTTGACTAATATTTATTCATATTTATTGCTTTATTACATATAATATTAAACATCTTAAAATAACTAAAATGTCCAATGGTAAGGAAATTATCATTTTAATAAGTATTAATAATGTTGGCAACCTCATAGGATAGACTAGTATGCAGCCACAAAATACAATAATTTCAAAGCACATAAAAAGAATAGGGAAATGGTCATGATAATAACTATTTACAAAATAAATATGAATTTTTTTGTTTGACATGAAAATTGAAAATATAGGATATAAAAATGCAATGCCTATTATTCTGTATCTTTGTGTCCAAATCTATATGATGTATCCTCTCTGTCCTATCTATATCTTATCAATACTATCCATTTTGAAGCTACTGCAATGTGTAATTCTTAGAACTCATAATGATATTTCCATTTGTGTTATTATTAATAATTTTGGGAGGAAGGTAATAAATGTCTATTCTATGTCACTGTCTGGTGTTGCCGGAATTCTAATAAATGACTTTGAATAATGTATTTAACTAAAAGGGTCTTTTTTCTTCCTTAATATTACATTATTATTATTTATTATTTTAATATTATTTAATACTATGTGTCTTAAATGGCTCCCCAGAGGGTATATCTGTTTAGTGAATTACAAGTCTTAGTTATTCATTTTGTAATTTTAAAGCACCAGGAAAAGAAACTCTGACATTTAGAAACACACACACACACACACACACACACGCACTCACACACATACACATGTTACAACAACCACCCCCACTCCAGCTTTAACTTTGGGATCTCACCAGTTCTTTCTAAAATTTCAATTGTTTTATGATTAAGTTTTTGTTACTGTATTTAGGCTTTATGAGAGCAAGAATTATGCCTGTTTTATTTATTGGTGAATCCTACACCCAGAATAGTGTCTGGAGTACAGTATGTGTTTATTGAACATATTTTTATATGTTCAATATAAAAAAAAAAGCAGCAGGAATTTCCTTCAAAAATTAATATGTGAGAAATACACAAAGTAACAAGTAAAATTTGGATATAGTTTAAAAAATAACAATTTAAGAATTTAATAGTGTATTTCCATTGTTAATTGATTCACCACATAAAAGACATAACTTGGTTTTGCCAATTAATATTACTTGAAATGAAGCAACCTATGAATACATTTACAGCAAAGAATTGGACAAATGTCTCTCCATCTACCCAGTATGAACATCATACTATTTATACTTCTTTTATTAATTTTCTATATTCTAGATTAATTGAAAGTTAAACTGAATTATTTTCTTCCTTTAGTAGAGAAAGATGTATATGTGTGTGCATTTCTGATTATATTTACATTATCTTTTTCAATGAATTGTTTTTATTTTATTCATTTACTGAGCACCTACTCCATTCCAAGTACTTATGTAGATCCTGTGGTTATAAAGATACATAAAATCATGGTTTCTTGCCTAGAACACAGTCTAACTTGGGTTATGCTACATTATTTTATTGTTAACTGTTTATATGTATTGGTGCTACAACAATAGCAGATATAAAATTCTATGTAAACAGAAAAAAATTCATTTCTAGCCAAGAGAATTCCATGAGCTACACTAAAGAAAGTGTTAGTATATTTCAGAAATGTCATTGCTAAAATGTAACATTTATATCAGACTTTGACTATAAGATTATCAAACATTTTATCTAGAATTAAGGTGATAAAGTGCTATGCAAAGAGTTTTGACTTTTACACAGTATTGTCTAGAAAAATAATTAAGAAACCTATGTTACTTGGGAAATCATCTGTAGCCTGTGTTGAGAATTTTACCAAGAAGAAGTATTGCATAAAGTAATTATGACATAATACTGATGACAAAATTATCAAAATAGCTATTGAAATATTGCTATATATTTTCTCCCACAGATATAAGAAAAAAATAGTTGATAATTTTTAGCGACAGCTCTAACATCGTGGAGTGTAGTTATTTAGCAGACTAGCACTTGCTTCTAGTCTTTGTAATGTTCCCTAAAAAAGAAATCTATTTTAGGTTTTTGAGTACTGCTACTGTACAGTAGTTAGAAGCCAGGGTTTTGGTGTCAGGCTGATTTAAGTTTAAGTCAAAGAGGTCTCATTCACCAACTATGTCTCTTAAGCAAGTTACTAAAAATTTACTAAAACTCTCAGTTTCTGTGTGCCTTTCTATAGAATAGGAATGTTAGCAGTTTCATCTTTAAATGACCATTTTGATATATTGCATGTAGAGCACTTAGCATAGTCTCTGATTTAGAATATACTCTTCATAAATATTCACTGTCAAGCACCATCATCAGCATCATTATCACCCTGTTTCCATTACCAGACAATTGCCACCAGTACTGCTATTACTGCTTATGCATCAACATTATTATTATTACAACGTTGCAACAAGAAACAAACTTTAGTTGTCTTCTCTGTTGTCTATTCAAGCCTATATGAATTTCCAATAAACCAATATGTCTAGCTTGGGCTTAAAAACTAAATATTTATTCTAGATTTGGAAAGCAACTGCTTTATTTATATTCTCGTACAAGAATGAATCAGTCTATGTTTTTCCTATGATTCGTTATAATATCTCTATAGGGTATAGCCAGAAAGACTATGAAATATGATGGGGAATGGTCTATGTCCAATATAGTGGAAACATGGCATAATTCCAACTCATCAGATGTTCTTCCATATGTTCACATTAAAGTGCCATAATCTTGTAGATTCACTACCATTCTTGGGTTTTATATATTAGAAAAACTGTAAACTTTCAGATATTGATAGGATCTGAAAGATTATCCTTTTAAAACCTTGATTTTATAGGTAAGGAAACTAAGACTTAGAGTGTTGAACATAAAGAATGTAGAATAGAAATTGTGTTGAAGGACAGAAGTGTATTAGGTAATGGGTATAAATATAATGCGCCAATTCAATTAACAGGGCAGGCATTACCAGAAACTGGTATATTAAGAGAGCTAAGACTGAAAAGTATGTGTGTGCTGGCAACCCAAGAATAAAAATGCCAAGAACTTATCTCGAGTTCAATGAAATAGAGCAGAGGATGGCGCTAAGATGGAAACCACACAGACCTCTCTAGGTTGCCTTGGTTACAGCTCTTCTTCCTCCAGTTATCTAAATACGAGGGCTGGGAACTATATACAAATGAAATAAGCAGTAATTAGCAACAGAAAGTCTTGAGCAAAGACTTTGGAATAGATTTCTACTGACTGACTTCAAGGAAAAGATGCTAACACAAGAGGATGGAATATTATATTTTGATAATAAAAGAGGAAATACTGAGCCTGTGAACTAGAGAAATTCTAGAGTTTTTCCAAACTCTGTATTTCTCTCTGGTTTGTGCAAATAAACTCTATTTGACCTGATACCAATGATATAAGGAAAAAATTCTGGACTGCCAAAAGGAGCTTACTGTTTGGCTATTTGGGGTGAATTGGTTTAGTTAACAGTAGTTGTAGCTGCTTGATGCCTTTTCTGCACCTGAAAAAAATGAAATATTTTTTTTTATTTTTCTAGTAGCATAGTATTCTTTGAATACATCTATTTATAATATACATAATGGGCAGGTTCTAATTGCCAGGAATAATTCTGGCACTGGGAATGTGCAGTGAACAATGGAGTAAAAAATGCCTGGCCTCATAACGTTTACATTCTGGTGATAGAGTATGTTTCAGAAAGAGAAGGGAGTGCAGTGTGGCTGGAGCAGAATGAGAGAAGGGTGGTTGGAATTGTGGACAGACAGGTGGGAGGGAAGGTGCAACTGATAAAGATTCTGTTAGACATTTTATAGCCTTGGCCCTTTAAATGGTGAGAGGGAAGCCTGAGGGAACTTCGAGCAGAGGATTGACATGAGTACATGCATGTTTGAAAGGAATCTCTAGTGACACCTGACACCACTGGTAGTAGCTGGGATCAGATAAGTGGATGGGTTTCGAACATATTTTGAAGATGATGCCTTTAGAATTTACTGAAAAACTGGATATGCAGTGTGAGAAAAAGAGAGACATCAATGTTGACTCCAAGATATTTGGCCAATTAAACAGAAATGTGTTTACACGTAGGGTTCTACATCTACAGGACAAAAAAGCAGAAAATAGACAAAATGGTTCAGAGGAAAAAAACTTCATCAAGGTTTGTCTCAAATTCATTTAGTGCCATCTAGTGCTTCCACACTCCTGCAATCTGCATCTCCATGAGGACGCTAGTCAGAAAAGAGACTCAAATCATAAGCCAAACCTCATCATGGCCTTATGTTCGTTCTGACATCCTTCCCAATCCCTTAGTGACAGATTCCTATTTTGAGTCTCATCACTACAACACAGGCATGTAAGGCATGGTTTTTATCTTTGTTTTTCAAAGTACAAAATATTGAAAAATCGATGATGGTAAGTATAGCAGATGCTATCGACACCATCCATATGCCTTCGGCTCTCACTCTTACTGTGCCATTGATGGCTCATTGCTGCCAAAGCCTGTGATCTCTGCTAAAGGACTCCCTCTGGTTGATAGACCATGCTCGGCCCACGTGCAAGGCAGGCCAAATATCCTAGTGTTAATGCCTTCAGTAGAAGTTCTCAAGCAATGATGGATGGGAGTTCATAGGGAAATTTCTGACTTTCCTCAACCCTCAGGTGGAAAAACTCTGAGGAATGTTCAATGCCATCATCCAGAGCTTCTAGGGCTAATTGAGTCTCAGTTGTACAGAGCAGCAATTGGCTCATGAATGCCTCCTGTATGGAATTTTTTTCATTTTTTTTTCACACTTCTCCACTCATCCACCAATGCTTCCTGGGATTACATTTCAATTATTCTACTTAACTACTTCTAAGAGAACCCATCAGAGCTAGCTAAAAATTTTATGCTTCCAACCTGTCTTAAAGAAAGGGAGCATTAAATATAGAATTTGGTGTCTAAGGAATAACCTAAAGCAAATATAAACTTATAAGAAATTAAGATTTGACTTCCCATCTATCATCTCTTCCTAGGAGCTTCAAGTGCCTGTGTATACACACAGACACACACACACACACACACACACACACATAAAACTTGTGCCTACATGAAGAATTAAATACTGGAAAGAGATGATTAAAGTAAATTTTTATACTCCCACACAGAAAGTAAATGACGAAAGGACATAATGTAAGGAAGTTTTTCATTATGAGGAACATGTGACAGGCAACATGAATAATATAATGCATGCTGTCTTCTTTGTATTAGTGATGTCATCAATCAATCAAGTAATTTACTACCTCGAAATGTTCAGCCCTTCTGGGAAGAAAGCATTTATGGCAGAACTTTGTGATTGTACTGATCATTCTTTTAAACCTTTTAAAGTTTTAAATAGATACAGATTCACAGGAAGTTTCAAAAAATGCATAGAGAGGTTCAGTGTACCCTTCACCCAGTTGCCCCCAATAGTAATATTATATATAACTATAGTGCAGTATCAAAAGCAGGAATTGAAATTAGTGCAATCCATATAGTTTGTTTAAATTTTACCAGTTTTAGATGCACTTTTTTATGTGTGTATTCTATGCAATTTTATCACCTGTATAGATTTGTATAACTATCACCACCATCAAAACATAAAACTATTCCCTCACCCTAATGTTATTCCTTTATAATCATACCCAAAGAGTCCCAATATTTTGGTGTTGGCTTTTTTCAATTAGCATAATTTTTATAAGATTGAATCCAGTTTTTATATGTATGAATCATTTGTTCCTTCTAATGCTGTGTAGTATTCCATTATACAGATGTACCACAGTTTGCTTATTCATTAACATTTTTTAATGGATTATTTCAATACCTTTATGGAGAACAAGTGATTTTTGTTATACAGATGAATTTCATAGTGGTGATGTCAGGGCATTTAGTGTACCCATCACCCAAATACTATGGATTGTACCTGATAGATAGTTTTTGATCCCTCACACCTTGTGCCTCTTCTGAATCTGCAAAGTCCAAAATACCACTCAGTATGATCATGTTTAACCATTATTTAGCTCCCACTTATAGTTGCTGCAAAAGATGTGATTCCATTCTTCTTTATGTCTGAGTAGTACACCATGGCAAATAGATACCATATTTTCTTAATCCAATCACTAATTCATGAGTACTTAGGTTGTTGATTCCATGTGTTTGAAATTGTGAATTGTGCTGCAATGAACATTTGAGTGCAGGTGTATGATTTACAAAATAACTTCTCTTCCTTTGGGTAGATACCCAGCAGTGGGATTGCTGGGTTGAATGGTACATCTACATCTACTTCTTGAAAAATCTCCATACTGTTTTCCATAGAGGTTGTACTAATTTGCAGTCTCAACAGCAATGTACAAGCATTCCTTTCTTTCTGCATCTTCATCAGCATCCATTGCTTTTTGACTTTTTAATAAAGGCCATTCTGACAGGGGTAAGGTTATGTTTCATTGCAGTTTTAACTTGCATTTCCCTGATGATTAGTGATATTGAGCATTTCTACATGTTTGTTGGCCATTTGTCTACCTTCTTTTGAAACATTTCTGTTTATGTCTTTTGCCCAATTTTTAATGGGGTTACTTGTTTTTTTCTTGATGATTTGTTTGAGTTCCTTGTAGATTCTGTATTTTAGCCCCCTTATCAGATGTATAGTTGCAGATATTTTTTCCCATTCTGAAGATTTTCTATTTACTCCATTGATTATTTTCTTTCCTGTGAAGAAGCATTTTAATTTAATTAATACCCATTTATTAATTTTTGTTGTTGCTGTATTTGCATTTGGGGTCTCAGTCATAAGTTATTTGCCTAGGCTAATGTCTAAAAGAGTCTTTACTACATTTTCTTCTGGAATTTTTGTGGTTTCATGTCTTACATTTAGGTCTTTTATCCATCTTAAATTAGTTTTTGTATATGGTGAGAGATAGGGGTCCTGTTTCATTCTTCTGATGTGATTATCCAGTTTTCTCAAGACCATTAATTGAATAGGGGTCCCTTTCCCTAGTGTATGGTCTGCTTTGTTGAAGATCAGTTGATTGTAAGTAGATGGTTTTATTTCTGGGTTCTCTAGTCTCTTCCATTGATTTCTGTCTCCACTTTTATACCAATACCATGCTATTTTGAAATAGCATGTTAGTATAAATAGTATAATAGTATAATTTGAAATCTGATAATGTGATGCTTCCAGATTTATTCTTTTTGTTTAAGATGTCTTTAATTATTCAGGCTATTTTGATTCTAACTAAGTTTAGAATTATTTTTCTAGATCTGTGAAATATGAGGATTACATTAAATCTATAAATCACTTTGGGCAGTATGAACATTTTTTAAGAATTTTAATCCTACCAATCCATGAGCATGAGGTGATTTTCCATTTGTTTGTGTCATCTTCAATTTCTTTCATCATTGTTTTGTAGTTCTCCTTGTAAAGGTCCTTCATCTTGTTGGTTAGACATATTCCTTATTTTCTTTGTAGCTACTGTGAATTGTATTAAGACTTTGATTTGACTCTCAGCTGACTGTTATTAGTATATAGAAATTCTGCTGATTTGTGTACATTGATTTTATAACCTGAGACTTTGGTGAATTTATTTGTCAATTCTAGGAGTCTTTTGGTGGAGTCTTTGGAAATTTCTAGATGCAAGATCATATCATCAGCAAAAA
>CAUYSK010066307.1:0-90229 GCA_963575035.1 Avahi laniger
GAGAGAGAGAGAGAGACAGCAGATTGAAACTGAGATAAGAGACGAAGGGTTTTCATGGAAATCGGTTTCTGATACCATTTTTCTTCTTGATGATCTGCTACATTCCTGTTATATTGGTTCTGTTCAGATAGTCCTCTACTAAGCTAGATCCAGTTAATTTGCATTTACTTGCATCCAAAATTGTCCTAATACCCATATGTTTCTTGCACTGCTATTGCAGGGATTAAATCATACAATGGTTGCAAATGTGTTTTGCAAATTGTGAAACACCATACCAATATTACTCACTATTCCTGAGCCTTGACCTCATTCCCTACACCAACATTTGTAAAGGCATTTAGAACAGTGTTTGTCATGTAGTAGATGTTCTGTAAAAGATTGTTTAATTAGAATCTAACCTGCAGCATGGGCAATAGGCTAGAGAATTTAGAGTTAATCAAAAAGTCAGAATGGGGAAGTCAGTGGGGAAAGAACAAATCTCAGATGACATTTTAAGACAGGTGACTCATGGTGGGGGTGGGGCTGAAATCAACTTTAGGACAGAGTACTTAGACATGTGACCCAGCTGTCTCGGAAAGGTAAGAGAAACTTCAGGTGGGTCCCTGGGAACTGAGCTCATGAGAATGTGTCAATAGGAGAACATTCACTAGCACTTCTGTCTATAGTGGAAAAGGCTCAAGGTTTGGAGTCATGTGCACCTAGGTTCCCGATTCTGTCTCTGCCTCAGCAAGATCTTACTGAACCTCAGTTTCCTCATTTGTAAAGTATACACAATTCTGCTCATCTTGGAGGAATTTGGAGAGGATTAGAAACCATGTGAGAAGTTAATAAATAGGTACTCAGTAAATTGTAACTATACTGATAAATTATTACTATAACCAATGTTCTTTTTATAAAAATCATTTGCTGAATAACTATTTGAGCACCTATTATGTGCCACTGATGGTATTAGGGGCTAGGTCTATAGGAATAAATAAGAAATAATCTCATGTATTTTATAATTGCACAAGTATTAGCAAGAGCGAAACAGTGGTCCTCACTTTAGTATGCATAAGAATTGCTTGGTGTGTGTGTTAAAAATGCAGATTTCTTCCCCCTTCCCTGACCTATTAAGTCTACATCTGTGTAGATAGGGCCCAGGATTCTGCATTTTTTACCAACCCCATCCACCTGATGTTTCTGAAACTGGTGGCCTAAGACCTTCATTTTGAGGTATCTTCATGGGATGTTGAACCGTCCTTACCCCTGCCCCCACCACAACATCCTTCCCAGGGGGCCTTTGGGCAGCAATGAACAGTGAATGCCACACGCCACATGCGGGCAGACTCCCGTCAGCTCCTCAGATGGGGAACACCTGTGGGGATTAGAGGGCACCCCCCCAATCCAAGGCCATTTGCTTGGCCATTCCTCCTTCCTCCTTGGTAACAGAGCCCACCTTTGTTCAGATCACATAAGGGGGTCACTGTTATCCCATTCCCCAATGGCAGACCTGCACTTAACCTAGCAGCCTCCCTTGCAGCTAGCAAGGGACCCACCTGAAGTTTCTCTTACCTTTCCGAGACAGCTGGGTCACATGTCTAAGTACTCTGTCCTAAAGTTGATTTCTGGCCATGTGTTCCAGTTCTGGATAACGAGACCAAAAGGGCAGTCTTCTGGGCAACTTCTGGAAAAGATGTTCTCTACTGATAAAAATAGAGAGATGTGGGAAGAGAGCCCTGTTCTTTCCTTCCTTCTCTGGATGGTCTCGTGTAAAGATCTGGTGTTTAGAATCACTGTAGCCATGCTATGATCATGACTTCGAGGCAAGGAGAGTTGCACAGATGCTGTATCACCCAGGAGTGGCTTCTCTCCAGGTTTCCAGTTAGATGAAATAATTAAATGTCTTTATTGGTTCTATATTCTTTACTTGTAGCTGAAGAATCCCGTGTGACAGTTCTAGTCTGCAGGATTCTCTGTCCTCCGCCGCCCCCATGTCTAAGCATCCTGCCCCAGAGAATTTTGTGTAGTAGCGATGGCTCCAAAAACTTTCAGGCTAGAATTTCTCAATAGGCTGAGCTCTGTGAGGTACACACACCTTTTTAGCAGACGGGAGTTCCTGGAGAAAAGCTACCCTGTCCCTTATCCATAGGGAATGAAGAACAAGAAAGCAGAACTGGCTTTGTAATTGCAAGGCCAAGGGCAAAATAAAAATCCAGTACTCCTTGTTCAAAATTTCTAGAGAGTTTCAAGATGGTGATTGCAGAATATTAAACCAAGCATGAAGTCCTTCCAAGCATGGGTCCCATGTGACTGCATAGGTCACCAGTTCATGAAGGCATCACTGCAAGAGAGAGAGAGGGATGGTTGCTGGTTACTGACTCCCAGCCAGAATCCAGCCATGTGGCTGTCTTTGGGTGGCAAGGAGGTTTCTAACATCCTCCAAGCCTCACTGCGTTGTTTCCTACCCAGTTTTTTGTAAGACTATTTGGAGCTTATGTTTTCTTGGCCTGGGTCCCTTAATTTTGACATACTGATATGTTCTGATATGTTTCTCCTCCAAATTTCCACAGGAAGAAAGGAAACTGAAATCACCAAGCCCTTCTTTGCACCAGGCATTTTCACATGCATTTTCTCTTTCCTTATCACGACAACCTTTAGAAGAGAGGTGTTTTATATCCCTGTTTTACAGAGGAGCAAACCAAGATTCAGAGGTATGAAGTGATCTGAGATGTGGCTAGGATTTCAACCTGAGCTGGTCTGTTTCCCAAGTCTGAACTCTTCCCTCCGCATCGCCTTGTATCTTTCCTCCCATGGCTGCCTCTTCCTGCTCTGTAAACTTCCAAGGACGCACTTTGTTTCCATGAGCGACCATTCCCTCTTGTGCAGCCTTCTCTGTCCACGGCAGGGGATGTTTTAGCAATTACTTTACACTCTGTTTAATCTGATGGGAGTCGTTACTGTTGGAGGGTAACAATCAAACAGGCTCATTGGAATTTCCTGAAGGTAAGGCTCTCCTCTAAGCAGTGTCATTGTGCTAAGCAGTAATGGCAGAGTCTGTTCCTCTCCAGGATGACTTTGATTGGCAGGGAAATCCAGACCACAGGCTGGAGCCAACAGTCCCTTTTGTTACAGGGATTGGGCCATGTTCCAGGCATCATTTCAGTGCAAGAGCCAAAGCTGATAAATGTCTTTGCTAATCATCTTCCTCCAACTTCCAGTCCGCCCCTTTGCATTCTACAAATATTTCCTGAGTGTCCTCTCTAATTGCTGGGCTGTCCTGGGGCCAGAGAGCTGAGACAAAGTCTCTGCTCTCAAAGAGTTCACTATCTACTAAGAGATAAAGACAAGTTAATACAAACATGGCAGTGCAATAGTAGAAGCATGTAGAAGAGGAGGGACTGATTATTTTTCTGCAGGGAAACCAAGAAGGACTTCCAAAAAAGGAGATCTCTGAGTTGGGTTTTGAGAGATTAAGTGTAAGTTTCCAAGTAAAGTGGAGTGAGAGAGAGTAGGGAGTCTTTTTAAGCATAGGGAACAGCATGTACAAAAAAACGAAGCAGCACTGTGTGTGTAATAATTAGGTCTGACTGCATAACCAATCCCCCCAAACTCCATGGCTTATCACAGTAATCTCTCATGAGTTTGCCTGTGTATTGGCAGATTTAGGCTGGGCTTAGGGGCTGGCTCCATTCCATGTGTCACTCGTCCTCTTCCTGGTACCAGACCACTTGCGAGTCTTTGTCATTGCACCAGCAGAGGTGCGAGACAACGAGTAGAAACGTGTGCTGTCATTTGCCACATTGTCTTGGCCAAAGCAAGTCACATAGATGAGCCCAGAGTCAAGGGGTGGGGACACAGCCCTGCCCGTGATGAGAGAACACTGCGGAATGACATGGCTTAAGGTATGGATGTAGGGATGGGTAAAGATTTGGGGCCGTTAGTGCAATTTATCAAGCAAGAGTTTCTCGAAAGTGTCACCATCGATATTTGGGGCTGGATCATTCTTTTTTATGGAGGTGTGTCCTGTGCACTGTAGGATGTTCAGCAGCATCTGTGACCTCTACTTGCTAGATGCTTGTAGCACAATCGAAAATGTCTTCAGGCCGGGCGCGGTGGCTCACGCCTGTAATCCTAGCTCTCTGGGAGGCCGAAGTGGGCGGATTGTTTGAGCTCAGGAGTTCTTGAGACCAGCCTGAGCAAGAGCGAGATCACATCTCTACTAAAATTAGAAAGAAATCAATTGGACAACTAAAAATATATAGAAAAAATTAGCCGGGCATGGTGGCGCATGCCTGAAGTCCCAGCTCCTCGGGAGGCTGAGGCAGGAGGATCGCTTGAGCCCAGGAATTTGAGGTTGCTGTGAGCTAGGATGACGCCACGGCACTCTAGCCCAGGCAAGAGAGTGAGATTCTGTCTCAAAAAAAAAAATGTCTTCAGAGTTTCTGAATGTCCACTGGGTGAGTTTGTGTGTGCAAAATCGTCCCCATTTGAAACCACTTAGAAAACTGAAAACGCTCAAATTGTTGTAGTGTAAGATGCAAAGTGAGGAAGTAGAAAGGGGAGAGGAGAAAAGCCTAGGAATGCAGCCACAGAAAGAGGCAGGGCTGTTGTTCGGAGGATCCCTTATGCCAAATTAGGAGCTTAGATGGTGGCTGCCAAAGACCATAATCCGTGGGATCAGATTTGGGTTTGGGAAAGTTGACCGGTATGTGGTGATCCATTCACCCGCAGCCGCTTTCCCCGCAGTTCCCAGTGTTGGTCAGTGGCCAGCCTTCGTGCAGGCTTTGCCGGGGCACAGATGCATAGCAGTGGCAGCTCTCTCAGCTACCGGGCGGGGGGCGTAAGGAGCCAGGCCGCTCACACAAAGGCTCACACCTCTGCACGCTTCATGTGGCACGGAGCACTGGTTTATCTCCGCAACTGCATAAAGATTAATGATAGCCTTTTTCTGAAACGTTCTGCTCCTGGGCCTCAATGAATACATTTTCCAATAATTCCTTTGATTTTTCTCATCAGGGAACGATGCAGCTGAGTAATAGCGCTCATATAAATACTTCTTTGCCCTTTGGAGAGCATACACCCTTCTGAATTATACACTGCAATTTAGAAATTACACTCACATGTGGAATAACATGTTTGGTGTACTTATTAGGGAGGCTGGCATCAGTCCTTCAATTGTTACAGATCCCTGGGTATTTTTATTATGGTGTAAATTAGCCAGTATTTTCCAAGTTCATTATCGCTATTTTTATGTGCGTTATTTATTTATAAGCCATTAGAGGTATACACAGGTTCATGGCTTTACAAGAGAAATGTCTTCTGGTTAACTTGGCATGGAAGGTTTTAGCACAGAAACACAATCTCTTTGAAATCAGAGTTTGTGCAAGTTGATTTGATGGTGACGGTTTATAGCACAAATGCATACGTGGTGTGTCATCTTTCTTACTGAATTTTCGCTGACGGGGGCAGAATCTTGTGAGAATGGAGTGCTTGCTGAATGGTGGTGTTCGACACAGGTAACTGGTTTCATTCTATGATGAGGGAACCAAAATGTCTCGTGGAACCAAAATGTTCCTGTGTGAAATTATTAGGGCTTGAGGAATGAGATTTGGGTTGTAAATGATGTTTCTAAGACTGCTAGAGCAGTGTTTCCCAAACTTGCTCGATCCCAAGAATTATCTAATGTGCTTATTAAACATTCTGATTCCAGGGCACCATCCAAGGACAAAGGCCTGGGACTCTACCTACAGGCTTAACAAGTATTCAGTGTGCCTCTTAGGACTGGGCAAGTATGTGAAGGACTGGGCCTGGTCATTGGTTCTCAGACTTGGCTCTTCCTTCAAATCACTGAGAAAACTTTTCAAGAATCCAGATTACTGGGCTCCACTTTTCTCTGGGGACAGGACCCTGGAATCTGTAATTTAAAAAATCTCTCTTAAGGGGATGCCTCAGGTTTAGATAATACTGCATTTTCGATTACAAGGTGCTCAAGATCAGAAGTCAGGTATTCATCTTTTCTAACACTGTATCCTGTATCTGCCTAGAATCATACCTGTGGCATAGTAGATGCTCAATAAGTATTAGCTTAATGAACAAAGTCTTAATACATCATGCTCCCATGAATTTCTTATGTATTGTCTTTTTTTTGGTCTGTTCTTTATCAGCTGCTAGAGGCATCAGACACCCTTCCTCCCCTGGACTTTTTCTTAGGAGTAAAGCATGAATTTAACTGAGCTAATGTTCAGTTAGGGACCTGGGAGGCAGTAGGGGGCAGGGTGGGGCGGGGACAGTATTCACATATCTGATGGGAAAATATTTGGCTAGCAATCCAGGCTTTACAAAAACAAAGCAAACCCAAAACAAAGGCTTTATTTTCTCACACCCTTGATCTCTGAAAAGTTCTCCCAGGACCTACCCTATTTCTGTTTGTGAGATAATTACTCTGCCTGGAACCGGTCTGAGAAGAGGAGTAAGTTCGGGGGACTGGGCCAGTTACCAGCTGTGACACTTTCACCTCGTCTGTAAAATGGAGATAACACCTGTCATTATGAGAATAAATATGAAGTCTTTAGTAAAATGTAAAGAGCATATAAAGTATATGGGTATTTATAAAAATTAATGTCTTGTCTCTTGGGATATAGTATATTATTATAGAAAAAATCTAGGGTTTGGTCTCAGACCGAATTGGATTCAGACGTAGCTGTGCCACTTACAAGCTCTGAGATGCTTAGTTTCCTGCACAGCAGTTTAAAAAATTAACAGAATGGGCTGAGGTCAGGGGATTGCTTGAGGCCAGGAGTTTGAGACCAACCTGGGCAACATAGCAAGACTCCGTCTCTACAAAATTTTTTTGAAAGTTAGCCAGGCATGATGATGTGTACCTGTAGTCCTAGCTACTTGGGAGGTTGAGGCAGGAGGATCACTTGAGCCCAGGAGTTTGAGGCTGCAGAGGCTGCAGTGAGCTATGATTGTGACACTGCACTCTAGCCTGGGTGACAGAGTAAGACCCCATCTATTAAAAAAAAAAATAATAAATGAATTAAAGCAGCTACATGTGCAGAATCTGCTTGTGGAAGGAGACTTTCTCATGAGCACACAAGCGATCAGTCTGGTTCTAAGATGCTTGTGAGATGGAGGACACTCTAGCTCCATCCTGTTCCAGCCAGACACCACTCACCACTGCTGGGTCCTTACTCTCTCACTGCCTGGGGGGGAGACAGAGTGGAGGCTATTTATTGTTCATTACATTTAAAAAAAAAAAAACGTGGTAAAATGCACATAAAATTAATCATTTTAACCATTGTAATGTAGATAATTCAGTGGCATTTAGTACATTCACAATGTTGTGCAGCCATTAGAACTGTCTAGTTCTAGAACATTTTCATCACCCCAAAGGGAAACTCCTACCTATTAAGTAGTGACCCCACATTCCTCCCTCCCCCAGCCCCTGGCAGCCACTAATCTCCTTTCTTTGTCTATGGATTTGTCTACTCTGGACATTCTATATAAATGGAATCATGTAACATGTGACGTTTTGGGCTTCTTTCACTTAACGTCATATTTTCAAGGTTTATCCACGTGGCATATTATTTTCACTTCACAGATGAGGAAACTGGGGCTGAAGGAAGGTAAGTAACTTGCCCAAGGTCACTTAACGCCGAGGCTCGGGCTGGTGCTCACCGTTATGCCCCTCTGACTGCTCTTGGGCAGGCTGTGCCCTGTGGAAAAAGGTCCTAATTATGTGACCATGTTACTATTTGTTCAAGGTTCTTAGTTCAACTCGATTCTTTGTACTATAGAGAAAAGTGATCTGTCAGGCTGGGTTTGTCCAAATTTCTAAAAATAAGCCCTGTTTCTGGGTCAGCAGCTGTGAGGGCCACATTGAACAATGACAATGCCTTGGACACATTTAGCCCCAAAGCTTTTGTCCTGACCTTTATTGCATCCTTAGTTAAAATAGCAATTCCCATGGACTCTGATCCTGGGCAGTGCAGGGGCCCAGGAATCTGGGAGTCTAACAAATATCCCGGCTGATCCTTAGGAAAGCAGACACTGTCAGGGGATAATAATTCTTTACTACTGTTGGGGAAACTGAGATATTCAGCAGAGAGGCGGCCGCCCCTGGTTTTGGATTTGGTTCCTTGGACTCTTTCTAATGGAGAAGGAGGCCTGAGGTACAAATATTACCTTCAATAAATATTTATGTTTTATTACCTACTTAGCTCTTTGAGAAATGGTTACATCAAAGGCCTATTAATCTATGAGCTTCTGGAGGACAAGGACAGATTGTTGGAGTGCCCTCCTAGCATGTTAAAAATTAGTGACGATGATAATGATGCTGATGACAGTGATGATTAGACTCAGCGTTAGGGCCTGGAACCAGTCCCTTAACTTCTCCGGATGAAGTGTCTTCCTTTGTTAAATCAGGATAATGAGACTCTCTCCCTGTTGTTTGTGAGGCCAATTAACTACTGTCTTGGAGGGACTCAGACCTATAAACACTTCGCAATCTATTCAAATGTAAAAAGCTTGTTGATGAGGACTTTAGTTTCTGAACTTAAGCAGACAAAAGCAAGGAAATGTAAATGTTTAGCCCTGCCTTGTGAAGTCAGGCTGCCAACTCCGTTGGTATCTGCCCAGTAATAGCTTTTCTAGTGATTCAAACTCTACAAAACAAGAAACTAATGGTTCTGCATTATAAACAAACAAGCAAAACTCTATATGGAATGAATATAAATTGGCCTTCATCAGAAATTCTTTTCCATTTATAAATAATGACTTCAGGAGTGTGAATGTGTGTATGTGTGTTGTTGTTTTAGAGTCCTTTTTTCATGGTGATATCAAAGTCAAAATGCAGTGATCCTGGATGTCCATGGGGGACTGGTTCCAGTACACCCCCACCCCCTATACGTGTGTCCTTTCTGTAAAATGGCATAGCGTTTGCCTATAACCTATGCATATCTCACAATACCTAATACAATGTCTACTCATCACTTTATTGGTGAGGACCTGGGTAGTACTTGACATGCAGCGAATTCAAGTTGTGCTTTTTGGAACTGTTACTGAAAGTTCAGTACTTGTGCACGAGGCTGAATCAGCTGAATTAGTGAGAATGAAGAACGGGGTCAAGCGGTTTGAGGAAAAGGAAAGAGAAGTTTATTAATTTGCCAGCAAATGAGGAGGGCGACAGACTAGCATCTCAGAAAGCTGCTGTCCTACCTTTAAGCAGAAATACAGGGCTTTTTAAAGGAGGGATTTCAGAGGTTGGGCTCAGGTCTATGTGACCAATGTCTTTGGGCTATCATTGTTTAACCGTGGTTGGTGGTTTTGGTCCATTTTATCTCTAGAGAAGATGATCTTGTGACTTCTGGACCATTTTGTTTAACCATCTCCTGTGGTTTAAGCTACTAGAAAACAAAGAATAGAGAACATTTTTCTGCCCCTTTGATTATTGACCTTGGGCAGGAATGCAAGTTTTAATTCTCAAAAAGGGTGAGGGTTTTTGAGACAAGTTGTAATACATTTTGCCTTTTTTCAGACTTTTACCAAAGTTACAGAACTTTGTGGAATTTTTTCCACGAATACTGTTGATCTGCGGTTGGCTGAATCCACAGATTTGGAGGACCGACTGTAGTCACACAGCAGATCAGCTTTTGGATAGCATGTCAATTACCAAAAAAAAAAAAAAAATTGTAATAAAACCCCCCATGCAGAAATCCTGAGTTTTATTCGTACCCAGCAATGGAACTGCAGGCTGCCCTTCTGTCGGTGCCCGGGCTGAATGGAAGGAGAAGGAGGCGGAGGGACCTGGGAGGAGTCCTGTCCAAATGACTCCACAGTCTCTCCCACCCACCAGAACCATCACTCTACCCCCTTGGCCTTCCCCTATGAACCAGTACATTTTATAGCCTCCATTATTTACAAACCACTTTAACAATTCTTATCTTAGTTAAACTGAAGAACAACTGTGAGGTCGTCAATGCCTTTATTTCCTTCCACTCTATTTTACAGATAAGGAAACTGAATTCTAACATAATGAGGTTCGCCTTGCCCAGCCTTCTTAGTTTTTGGTCATTTTGATGACAACCCAGGCTGTTTCCTTGCATGAAGGAAACCTCCTGCAGTGACGTTGGTGCTCAGGCCAAAAGGACACCAGTGGTAGAAGATTCTGTTCTGAATTATGGCAGAGGATGGATCAGGAATTGACTTGAGTTTGGAGGATCCCCCAAGCTGTAGTCTGGGGGAGGTTCACATTTCTCGAGTACTGTACTTACGGTGTGTCTGGCCTTGACCTAAGCTGCTGATATACAGCATAGCTGAGTGGTTAAGTGTGAGGCTTCCAATCCTGACTTTCCCATTTACCAAGTTATGTAATGTCCCTGCCTCAGTTTACTCTTCTGTTTTTTTAAAAAAGTAAACATAATAGCCTTGGCAGTGTGTCCCTCATAGAGTGCTTGTGAGGATTAAATGAGTTAATGCACAGAGAATCGTCACAAGCACTCACATTAGTGATGCCCCGAGGCCACATGGTGAGGCGTGCATGTCTAGAATGTGCATCCAAGTCCCTCCAGAGCTTGTGTTCTTAAACCACTGACCTTTTCTCCCCTGAGACCACACACTTGTAAGTGCCAACACACCAAGGCTCTGATGTCATCATATATTCATTCAAACATTTACTGCATGCTCACAGTGTGCCAGGCCAAGCTCAATGCTGGGAATAAGGTCCCTCCACGAGAAAGATGCAGTTCCCACTAGGGGGCACGGGGCACGGGGCTTGGCACCTGCAGCAAGAGAGGCTGATTCCAGGTGGTAAGTGCACCAATGGCAGGAAGCCTAGGATGCTGGGGGCCCCAGAGGAGAGGCACCCAACTCCATATTGGGAAAATGATCCTGAGCTGAGCCTTGAAGACCAGCCAAAAGACCAGGCAGGAGTGTGCTGTGTGGAGAGAGTAATCCACTGGTGAGAAGGGCCCGGGGAGCCAGGACATGGGGCTTCAGGAAAGAACTGGGGGAGCAGGGGAGGCTGCTGAGAGAGGTGAGGCCAGAGAGGGTCAGAGACCAGGTCTGGAGGGCCTGGTGCACCAGCCCTGGAATGTGAGCTGCAGGCAGTGGCCTCGGAGGATCGCACTCATAATCAGGAAAGACGGGTGCCTGTCACGTGGAGAGCAGATGGCGTGGACAGAGGGGCACTAAACCAGGAGGAGGGAGTTGAGCGAGGCAGCTGTTACAGAGCCGGGATGAAAAGTAAGGGGGCCTGAATGAAGGTGGTGGTGGTGGGGGGTTTGGAGAGAGGGGCTTAGATTCCAGGACCCTCTTGAGAGGCTGGAACAGCACCATCCATCTTTTAAAAAGGCCTATTAAGTTGTCCTTTGGTGACTTCCTTTGTTTGTTAACTACATATAAGTAGATTTCTTAGGGGAAAACCACTTGGAATCAACTGCTGAGGTGCAGGGGTGCGGTAGGGGAGCGTCCTGCCCATCTCTGGGCATGCCGTGGCCACATACTGCTGGGAACTGAATTGAGCCCAGAGGCTGACATCTTTGAAGGAGCCTGGGTAGCAGCAGGGGATGTAGTGCTGCCCTGAGGAAGCCTCCTTCAGCTGCAAAGAAGAGACTTGGGAAGGTTTGAAAATCTTGAAGACACCAAAGACTTTCATGCAGGCACTTAAAGGTTCTGTTCCGGCCCTAAGCCTGGCGCCTGGCAAGCCAAAGTCTACAAGGCAGATAGGTGGAGAAGGAGGCTTCTAAGGACTGGCTATTGCCTTAAGGAAGGAAGGCGCTGCAGAGGCCTGGGCTCTCTTTTACTGAGGAACATCCAGCCTTTTCTAGCTTTCCCCCGGCAGGAGGCTGCTTCACAGAGCCCTGACCTGGGACAGCCGACATGTAGCATTTGCCAATTTCCGTGGTGTAAACAATCCCACCGTGTCTGATCGCATCATTAAACACAGAGTTGGGAAGAGAGGTACAGTAGCACACCCTTCCATAGCGTTTGGACCGTACAGATCCAGCAGGCATAAATGAGCACAAGAGCATCCGTTGTAGTAATAGTAAAATAATTAGGGAGCGATGAGTTTTAAATATTTATCACCTTTGTTTTTAATATAGGTTGTTTAATTGTAAGTTTATGTAACTTAATTTTTAAGAATGGCTGTGCAAATTTCCAGGTAAGAGCTGGCTCCAGCACCCTGCTGGCTCGAAGGCACGTTTGGCCTTGTTACCTCTTTTTATTCTGTCTCCTTGTGGGCTGTGGTTACACCTGGGCGTTGGGCTGGATTTGCTGCTCCCGACTTAATCAGCAGACTAGTTTCACATTAGCCCGAGTTTAGAGAACTTCCCGGCTCCTTTTCTGGAATGTCAGGGTTTGGCTTTTTGCATTCAGTTGTTTTCTGAGAGCCCTCATTCCAGTTCCAGCACTCTCTTGGGGGAGAAAGGAAGCCACCTGTGATTCCTATGCCTTCCCCACCCCATGTACAGACAACCGAGTCCTGTCCTCCCCGGCACCTTCTCCTCTGCAGAGTCCCAGCAGCGTCTCTTCCCCATCACCCGGCACAGGTCAGGATCTGTCCCTTTCATGCCGATGGCTGTGGTGTCTGTCCCGACTGTCCCCTCTCCTGCCTGCCGCCTTCTCCAATCACCCAGCCCAGAGAATGGAGGCCCCATCGCCATTCTGGTCATGCCCCTGCTCTGTTTAAGATTTCTGCGGTGGGACCTGCTCCTTATCAGATCACTCCTGGCTCCCGGTTCCTTTGTCCCTGTGGCACTCCTGCCCCCTGCAGCCAGGGGCAGACCCGAGGCTCAGGCCAAAGGCTCCCCGTTCCTACCACACCGAGGCCACGCAGGGCGTGAGTGGGTGCCTGGCGTTTTTGTTGGTGAGACCTACTGATGAAACCCTCTGGGATCATTTCTGTAACATGACTCATGCTACTGATTTGACTAATCTCCTGGGGGAATTTTAAAATTTGAATCAGCAGCACAGAGGGGGAGTGGGTGAAGCCTGGAAGTCACGGTTTCAGCAAAGCTGAGTCTGGGTAGACAGCAAGTTTGAATCCAAGGTCTTTCTTTGGACACTCAGTTCTGAGAGGAGGGGCAGGAGAGGTCATCAAAGTCACCGGCCAAGTGAGGGTGAGACGCCGAGCCAAGCCGATGGTTTTGGCATGACTTGGGCAAACAAGTGAGTAGGATTAGTGTGGCTGATGAATACAGCTAAATGCTGCACGCTCTGCGGTGTGCACGGGCGTGCAGACGGCCAGGAGAGGTGAGAAAAATTTCTCACTTAAAAAAAAACCCCAAAACCCAAACCATTAACTGTTGCTATTTATAAAGCTGAAGCAAAACAAGTGAGTCCTAAAACAATTCTTAATTTTTCGTGTTTTTTACTTCGTGTGTAGACAAAGGCCAAGCTAGAACTGAAAGCTTTGGAGAAACATATTAGCCTCACACAGAAGCACGGCCTTTGAGTGCCCTTCCCCCGCGCCCTCCCTCACCTGTCAGAATAGCCACCAGCCAGCCGGCTCTGCAAGCTTCCAGCAAGTCTTCCTGCTCCCTGCGGATGACGCCAATGTCTCTGACTAGAGACAAATTCCCTGAAGTGGCTTGGGTCACTGACCTTAGTTAAGTTGAACTGATTTAAACAGTGTTAGGAGAAAATGTTTTTCCAAAAAGTGCTATCAAGTTCTTTCTAAGTGGTTTATAGTGTATGGTTGCTAAATGTCTTATAATCATTATAACTTTTTTTTTTTTTTTTTTTTGAGACAAAGTCTCTCTCTGTTGCCCAGGCTGAAGTGCAGTGGTGTGATCACAGCTCATTGCAGCCTTGAACTCCTGGCCTCAAGCGATCTTCCTGCCTCCACCTCCCAAAGGGCTGGGATTGTAGGTGTGAGCCACTATGCCAGGCCAATAATTATAACTTAATAAGAGCAAAAATTTATTATTTACTAGGCTCCAGGCATTATGTTAAGTACTTTATAGGCATTGTCTCAATTAATTCTAACCATTTTATAACAGAAGCAGGGAGGTATTAAAAATATTTACCAACTAATCCAGCATTAACCTTTTGACTGCAGGATGATGGAGGGTTCTGCGGATGTAGAGGAGGGCAGGTCACTCAGGGGGGCAAGGTGGCTTCTATTTACTGGTTGGTATAGGAGTAATTTAGCAACTGGTGTGATCACACAGGTACATACTGTTATGGACTAAATTGTGTCCCTGCTCCAAATTTATGTGCTGAAATCCTAACCCCCAGTACCTCAGAATGTGGCTGTGTTTAGAGACAGCGCCTTCAAAGAGGTGATTAAGTTAAAATGGGGCCATTAGGGTGGGCTCTAATCCAATCTGACTGGTGTCCTTACAAACAGAGGCAATTTGGACACAGAGACAGCAGGGGTGCTTACCCTCAGAGGAAAGGCCGTGCAAGGACACGGCCAGAAGGCAGCCAAGGACAGAGGCCTCAGGAGAGACCAACCATGCTGATGATACCTTGATCTTGGACTTCAGGCCTCTGGAACTGTGAGAAACTACATTTCTGCTTTTTAGGCCACCTAGTCTGTGGTATTTGTTATGGCAGCAAACTAATATACATATCCTCTGATTATCAGCCCCTGGAGGTATATCTAGTTGACAAATTAGGCATATTAATAATGATTAGGCTTGGCTTTGACTAACAGAAAATGCAGAATGTCAGTGGCTTAAACCAAGGGATATTTATTTATTTCTCACAGAGACAGTGACTACACAGAGAAAGGTTCCTGAGTGCCAGATTGTACTGGTCATCATGGGAGAAAGCGTTTTTGCTGAGAGCATTAAGAAATAGGTAGGACTTGATGTCCATCGACTCTATCAACGGATGAATAGACAAACAAAATGTGACATATTAGTACAGGGGACTATTATTCAGCCTTAAAAGGGAAAGAAATTCTGACACACGTTACAACATGAATGAACCCTGAGGACGTCATGCTAAGTGAAATAAGCCAGGCACAAAAGGACAGATACTGCATGATTCTACTTAGGGGAGATATTAGAGCAGTCAGATTCATAGAGACGGAAAGTAGAATGGTGGTTGCCAGGGGCTGGGGAAGGCAGGATGGGGAGTTGTTTAGTGGGTATAGAGGTTCAATTTTGTAAGATGAAGAAAAGAGTTCTGGAGATCGGTTGCACAGCAATGTGGGTGTACTTGATACTACTGAACTGCACACTTGAAAATGGTTAAGATGGTAAATTTCATGTTAGATGTATTTTACCACAATTACATTAAAAAGTAATTAAAAAAATAGGTAGCACTTGAGTAATTGTAGGGGGAGGAGGACAGGTGGGAAAAGGCTCCCAAAGAGGTGAGAACAGACTTCTCCAGAAAAGCTCCCCCAGCCCCTCCCTGCCCATCCTCATCTCAGTCCTTACTGCAGGACACTGTCGTGATTTGTGTGTGTCTCCAGGCAGGGACCCTACCACAAAGACAAGTAATAATTTTTGGTCAGTTGAATGGATAGTAAATGAGAGAAGGAAGTGTTGAAGAAAAACGGACACAGGGATACTGTGGCTAACTCTACTGGTTGGCTCATCCAAAGCCCATCATTCCAACTTCTGTCTTCCATGGTTGCCTTCACTATGCAGTCTAAAAGCAACATTCTCACTTTCTTGGGTTCTCTCACAACTAAAGGTAGCCATGTAGCAAGGTCTGGCCAAGGATAAGAGAGTAGAACCCTACTGGGGCACTTTTGAGGGAAAACTTTTCTTTAAAAAGAGAAGCCAACATTGATGCCATGCCTCACACTCTTTTTGGGCTTTGAAGGCAGATGTGATATCTGGAGCTATGGGAACTATCTTGTAACCACGAGGGAAAGATCAAAAGAATAACCGAGATGTTATTCCTGGCATCCTTCAGATGCTGGGGCAATACGGACTACCACCTATCTCTGGACTTCTTATTATGTGAGAAAAATAAATCCATGTTTGTTTGGCTACTTGGTGTAGGCAAAAGGATTCCTAGCTGATATTCCTCCCCTTTTGGTCTAGATAATTATTTGGTCTTTCAAGGAGTCAATGTAGACAATACTTTTTATCAATGTAAAAGACACTTTATTTAATCCACTGTGCTAGGCTCTATGCTAGGTTCTGGATTTTTAATGGTTTCCAGGAATTCTTCCTGGATCTTCTAAGACTTAGTGACATGTTCCCTGTTGGTGCTCATGTATAGCTTGTACTAATGCCTCTCATGGCATTAATGACCTGTATTGTCATTTACATGTGTAGAGTCTCCATTTGATGGTGAGTTCCTTGAGGACAGAGATCATGGATCTGAGTCATTTTTACGTCCCCAGTGCCCAGGGCAATGCCTGGCACTCACCCAAAAAGCACTCAATTAGTTAAATAAATCCCTGAATGAAAAAAGTACTGTCCAGGCATGGTGGCTCACCCCTGTAATCCTAGTATGTTGGGAGGCTGAGGTAGGAGGATTGCTTGAGGCCAGGAGTTCAAGACCAGCATGAGCAACATAGTGAGACCTTGTCTCTACAAAAAGTAGAAAAATTAGCTGGGCATAGTAGCATGTACCTGTAGTCCCAGCTACTCGGGAGGCTGAGGCAGGAGAATCTCTTAAGCCTGAGAGTTTGAGGCTGCAGTGAGCTATGATGATGCCACTGTACTTTAGCCAGGGGAACAGAGAGAGATCCTTCCTAAAAAAAAGAAAAAAAAATGGGTAGTTCAGGATCTGAAAAGCAGGAGAGCCTCATTTGTTAGTTTCTTTATGTGTTGGGGAGTGTCTCTTTTTCTCTGTCTCATTCTCTTTCTCCCTCTCTCTCTCGCGCACACACACACACACACACACACACACACATGCAAACGTACACGTGCACACATGTGCACACCAACGAGGGCTTCTTCCATTGGACAGAGCTTTGGCAAGGATTACTGTCATGACCTCACCTGAATCAGGCACATGGAATGAGGATGGGGAGCCAAGGCCCTTTATAAAATTAATTATGAACAGGCTCTGAGAAGCCGCTGCAGAGATGCTGGCAGCCGGGTTCTTAGCCTTTTGGCTGCAGGGATTGGACACTGCTGGGAGGAACAGCATAGGTAAAAATAAGCTAATTAGGCCTGGCATGTGGCTGTGCTTTGAGAGTATCCCATGTTCCTGCGGTACATTTGCTGTCTCCACATACTGGAGAGAGGTCATACCCCTAGCATAGGGGGCCCTCGGCAGTTTGTTGGGGCTGCCACATGGGGGAGGGGAATTCTCTGGGTAGGAGAGGGACTTGGGTCGTTCTCTGGAACATGTTTGTTGTCAGCACAGACTGGCGGCTCACATGAGGAGCAGTGCAGCTCTCTCTGGGCCGAAGCTTACTTTAGCAGTTTTTTCACATATTCAGCATCTGGGAAACAGGCGGTCCATGCTGGATGGACATTTCCCACTTGCACTTAGCAGCTTTTTCTCCTAAGACAGAGGCTGTGCCGTGCAGTGATAAGAAACTGCATGTGAGTGTCAGGCAGCCCTGAAGTTGGTCCCTGGGCTCTGCCACTAACTATAGTGTAGTCAGAGGTAAGGAACGTCTTCCCTCTGAGCCTCAAACGCCCCATCTGAGAAATGGGACCCTAGTCACGCCTCCAAGGCTGTTGTGAAGATGAAAGGAGTGTAGACAAAATGTGAAGTACAGTGCTTGGCACGTAGTAGCCTGTATCACTGTTATTTGGGCATCATTGTTTATTCCAAAGAATACAGGCTAAGAGTGTGTGTCTGTAGAAAACATATACACATGCATCCCGTTTCTGAACTTCCAGATTTTAAATATCTGCAGATGAAGGCTTGCTCTGGATAACTCTCAGGTCTCCCTTTAGCAGTGTGTTTTGGTTGCTATTCGGAGCTCACATTTATTGAGCCAAGCACATGCCTCATTTCATTTAATCTTTGTGAACAGTCCTATCAAGTTGGTCCAAATCTCTCCATTTGAGAGGACACCAAAACCCGGAGAGGTTCCTGTTTGCCAAGACCTTGCAGGATTCGTTTCCTGGGGACTCACACTCCTAGCCCCTCCTGTACGGCACTGTCCTCCGTAAAGATGCGCCCCAGTTCCTCCCGGGCTGTGTTGCGGTGCGTGTGTCTTGCTGAATAGGCAGCCTCTTCCTTTTCAACTTCAGTTGAACTGTTGACTCTGCTGCCTTGCTGTGCTGCTCCCTCTCATTCAGATCAGCTTGTTCTTTTCTCAAAGCCAACCTATTTACACAAAAGCGCTGAGGAGCCCGAAGATTGCTGAATATTTAACATTCGCAGGCAACGTGCCACAGTAACCAAAACACTTGAAACATGACCCAGATGAGGGGATGGGGGAAGGGGAGGACTGACGCCGGATTGCTGGCCAGTGGCGGTGTCGTTCAAGCTCTTCTCACAGGCACGAGGAGCAGCAGCCTGGTTGGCTTAGAGGAACACCAGCCAGCACCGTTCTTGTTCACATCTGCCAACAGTTACAGCCTTTGGCAGTAGAGTTTGCAAAACCCCAAACAGAAGAGCTATTGATGGAGATGAGCCCCTGGGTAAGCGCCTGGATGCTAGGGACACGTTCAGACAGGTAGTGTCTTGAAGTCAGGGCCCATGGTTGCAACTCACTCAGGCCAATTGCTTACTTTGGCCCTTGAATTTCTCCTTTGTATGTTAGGTGGCTGGCTGGGAAGGTCCTGACCTGAAAGGCAGTGAGAAGGCACCCTTGGCAGAGTGGAAACCACTCTGAGAAGGGCAAACTCTTTACTTGTGATCTGAGTTTTGGATCCTAGCTTGCTGGGAGTTTTCATTTTAAGTCAGCTGTAAACATTTTTCTTCCTGCTGAAACACGTAGAGGGTACACGGACCATATTTCCTTCTTAATTGCAGACTGAGAGGTATAAATTTGCTGAATGGAAATATAATGCCGGGGGAGTGAACTGAATTGGGTTGTCAGGTTACATTCAAGAAAGCGTTGTTTAGTGGGGAGCAGGTATGTAAGGCCAGAGTTCTTGGCTGGAAAGGCAACAACAGAGGAATAGAAATGCCAAGTGGGCACCACTGCTGAGGCTGGCAAATAGCTCATGTGCTTGGGGAGAGAAACGCAGGTTCGAGATACTGTGTAGTTCTGATGACACCCAAATCCACGAGGGAATGAAAAACATAAAGAGCTGTCTTGGTATAATTTAACTTTGCACATAGTAATCTTCCCTTATCCACGGTTTCGCTTTCTGTAATTTCAGTTACCCACCATTAGCCATGGTCTGAAAAATATCAAACAGAAAATTCCAGAAATAAACAATTCATAAGTTCATAAGTTTTAAATTTTGCACTGTTCTGAGTAGCATGATGAAATCTCACACTGTTCCACTCTGTCCCACCTGGGATGCGAAACATCCCTTTGTCCAGTGTATCCACTACCCATCCGTTACTATAGAGGAAAAAAACATAGCATCTATAGGGTTGGGTACCATCTGTAGTTTTAGGGATTCACTGGGGGTCTTGGATAAGGGGGGATAACGGTATTTTATATGGGAAACAGGGGTACCCCTGATTGACTTTTTTTTTTTAATTTTTTTGAGACAGGATCTCACTCTGTTGCCCAGGTGCTAGAGTGCAGCGGCATCACCATAGCTCACTGCAACCTCAAACTCCTGGGCTCAGTGGCTCCTCTGGCCTCACCCTCCTGAGTAGCTGAGATTTACAGGTGCACACCACCATGCCCAGCTGATTTTTCTATTTTTTTTTTTGTAAGATGGGGTTTTTCTTTTCCTCAGGCTGGTCTTGAACTCCTGGCCTCAAGTGATCCTCCAACCTCAGTCTCCCAAAGTGTTAGGATTACAGGCGTGAGCCAGCACGCCTGGCCGGGTTGACTAACTCTTAAGAAAACTTCCTTGCATTGTTTCCTCTAACTAGGTGGCTCTTCAGTTATTTTCCACTTTGAAGTGGGAAGGAAGTAGTACATCTGAAATTAACTGAAAAGTAGACTTGCCATCCATCAACAACCAAACTTGATGAATTAAATTGTGGGGGTGAGGGAGTGATGGTGGAGAGCCAGGATTTGTATTCTTGGTGAGGATGCTCAGCTATGTGAGTGGGCCTCCTCCTGAGCCTCTGGCTCATGCATGGGATGGAGCCATGGAGCCATCAGGGGAAAGGAGGTAGTTCACAGTGGGAGAAAGTCTAGAGCCAGGGGTCTCTTCTGAACATGGGTTGTTGGGAATCTAAACTACATTTGTCCACAGGGTTATTTCCATGCTGTTGGTCTGGGCCATGAAATTTCACCACCAGTGAAATTTTGGGATATCTCAAAAGCTTATTTAGTCTTTTGCTTCTTCTTAGATTTGGGATTTTGGGGGGTGATTGCGGTTTATGGTTTCTTTAGCATCTGTTGTGAATTTCATGGTACCTCAAGTACAATGGTTTTGTACTGAGGTTGTAAGTTCAGCTTCCCTACTTGAAGAGAAATAACTATGTGAAACGGAGAAGCAGAAGGCAGGCTTCAGGTTGCATGCAGAGCTGAAGAGACCTTATCGTGGGGCTTCTTTTCCTCCAAACCAGAGGTTTTGGCTTTTGGAAGGAAACAGAGGCTGGGTGAGGTCTTTCTGAAAGGCATTTCAAGGAATTCATTCTACGTGTGCCATGAGGTAAGTGACGGGGCAATGGCTGTTGGCCTGATCTGATGTCTCTGCTGTGTGTAACTGTTTAGCCCCACCCACATGTAGATTTTGGAGCTCCGGTTGAGAAGGACATATTGAGCATGCGTAGAAATAGCAAGTTGCCTGCATGACTGTGGGTGGGTGGGAGCCTACTGCTGTGTCTTCTTGGTGGGGGCGAGTGACTGAGCTGTCCAGTTCTTCAAAAAATATCCGTGCAGGGGTTTTTCAAATGATACTGGACCAGAAGTTATTTCTGTGAGCAAGCTCTAAGTTACCAAGGCTGACGACTTGTCCACAAGTAATAAAGGTTGACCTGTTTTTAGATGGCTCTTCCTCTCAAGAAAGCAGGGACTGAGCAACCCCTCTGGTTTCTCTTTTTGCAGGAGTCCAGTAAAGAAGGAAAAATTTCTAGGTCACAAAATATCAGAAGGTCAGGGCCCTGGAATCTGCATTTTTGTAAGTATTCCAGGAATTGCACTTTTAAACACCGCTCTAAACTTAAAACCGAAAACTTATGACTGAAAACAGCCAGTTCATTGGAAAATGGGGACAGTGCCTCCTTCAATCTGACGGAAGTGTGGGCAACTAGAACACAGATGTCCTCGATGAGTGGCTTCTTAGAGAGGTGCCCTTGGTCCATTTTGCAGTGGCTCTTTTGTATCTGGGCTGTTGCTTTCAGCTTCTGGAGGAATCTCTCAGAGATAGACACTGGCAGACTTGAGACTCTAACTCTACATCCAGCTGGAGACTAGCTTCACATCAGGTAAATATGTTACATGCATCTCAGACCAGGTAAATCAAGTGATGGGGCCACGTGCTTTAAAGAGGGGTTCAGGGGAAGAACAACTTGGCCTGCGGAATAAGCCGACATGGCGTTCTCGTGTGACTCAGTGAACTCTGGGACAGCCTGCTTCACCTTGGTCGTAGCTGGACTTCACATTCTAGTGGGGCAGATGGACACTAAACAAGGAAATACCTGAGTAAGAGCAATTCCAGACTCTAGAAAGGGCTAAGGAGAAAATAAGTGTGTCATAACTGGGTGTGGTGGCTCGCACCTGTAGTCCCAGCTACCTGGGAGGCTGAGGTGGGAGTTTTGCTTGAGGCAGGAGTTTGAGACCAGCCTGGACAATGTAATGAGACTCTGTGTCATGACAGAGGGTGACAGAGGATGGATGGGGACAACACTGGATAGGGAGTCCAGGAAGGCCTGGTTATCGTGGGTGACGTTTCAAGCAGACACTCAAAGGAGGGGCGGTGCCAGCACTGCACTTGCCTTGGGCTCATGCAGACAGCGCTAGTCCCCGTCCACCGCTAATCTTTAGCTCTGTCCGACCTTGTGCAAAGCACACGTATGCATGAGGGTGTTGAGTAAATTCCCTCGATGACGAGAAGTCACACGGGTGTGGAGCTGCTTCACCAAGCAGAAAGCGGAGAGAGTGACAGGATGTCAAGCACGGCTTGGTCCTGCTGGACGTCTGGGGAAATCCAGAGGAAGGGGGAGCGGAAGGAAGTGCCCCAGAGAGCGTCTTGGAATTGCGAACAGACATCTTGGTTTATAATTTCAGCTCTGCCACTTGCTAGCCCTCGGCGCTTGGGCAAATCAAAGAACTTCCCCAAGCCTCAGTTGCCTCTGCTTGAAAAGAGGACTGATACTGAGCTCGGAGGCTGTTTCTATGGTTCAGGGAGAGGACACATGCAAAGCACTTGGCAGAGTGCCCGCCTGTAGTAGCTGCTGCACATGCATCCTCGTCCTCCCTCCCTCCCTCCCTCCCTTTCCCATCATACCTGGGAGGGGCTGATGACAGAGAGATGTAGCTGTTCCTGGTCTCAGTGGGAGGCAGTTGAACCACCCCCCACCTCTCCTGCCTCCTGAGGCCTGTTAGGAGAACCCTGCAGAAGGTAAGACTGCCTGGGTGATTTTGCTCCTGCTTGTCCCTGAAAGAGAAAAGACATTCTTTTGATTGTTTTCTCTCTCCTTCAAAAAACGCACAGCACCATGCAGCTGAAACCCAGTGAGCACGGTTTGATCCACTCCATTATCTGTCTCTAGCCTGGGCTTTGGGCTGCCTTATTTGGGATCTCAGGGCAGGAAGAAGAGCTTCTGGGCGTGGAGCTGGAACTAGCCTCCTCCTCTCCAAGGCAGAGCTGGAGCAGTGGTTCTCTGCCTGCCAGCGGCACATAGGATGAGTGAGCTTAGCTGTTTTTGGCAGCTATTTCCTGATCTACTTAGCCTCAGCTGGACCGCTTTATTTCAGCTAAGAGGGGCTGTTCTGTCCTCATTTTGCAGGGAGGGGACACGTATGCATCAGCCTTAGAACTAGTACATATTGAATACCTATTCTTGCCTGGCTCCACGCAGAGGAAGCCTGCAGAGGAGCTAGCAGTGGAGAAGGCTAGGACCGTGGCTGTGAGAGGAGGTAGGACTTCTCCAAATTGCTAGAAAAGTCTAGTTCACCAAGCACTTACTGAGCATCTATTATGTGAATGGGCTGTGCCTCCAGCTGCCAAGCAGCTTTTGGTTGAGTGAGGGAGAGAGAGAGATGAGTAAGAAATCATAATATATCAGGACAAGTTGTATAATAGAAGCATAAAGGAGGTTCCATGGGGACATGGAGAGGCGAGTGACTGAGTGAGGCTGGAGGGATCCCTGCCTCTCCCTGGGGTGGAGGACAGGGATGTCAGGGGCCAGGGGAGGGCAGTCCAGGCACAAATGGCCTTTTACGCTTGGCTGAGGAGTGTGGACCTTAGCACAAAGCCAGCGGGGGCTGTGGAAAGGTTTTCAACAAGGGGGAGCCGCGGCAGGGGGTGGCATTGTAGGTGGTTGGCCGTGCAGCCCCCATGAGATGCACTGGCCAGGCGGGGGGACCCTTCTGGATGTGAGCGAGGTAAGAGCATCCAACTGAAGGCTGTGGCCGTGAGGGGAGGGAAGCCCGGGATCAGATATATTCATGAGGTCAAATACCGGGACGGGTGATTGACTGGATGTGCAAGGTGAGGGGCAGGAGTTCGGGTGACTCTCTGGATCTGGACATGCGTGATAGGTGGTGGCAGGCAGTGGGGTGCAGGGGAGAAGAAGCCAGGGGCAGGGGTCTCAAGAAGAGCATGTGAGGCGTGAGGAGGGAGCTGCGGGCAGCATCCCAGGCCCAGGGCACCCTGCGTGGTGTGCACAGGACATCCCACTGCAGCCAAATTGACGTGGCCAGAGGGGAGAAGTGGGGTGTTGGGTGGATGCATGATGAGATTCCTCCATGTCTTGGAGCCAGCAGGAAGGATTTGGACTTGATGGCACCAGGGAGTGACAGGCTGAAAGGAGTGTTAGGATCAGAGCCGTGTTAATATTAGGCTGGCAGCTGAGTGTGGGCTGGGCTGGAGGAAAAGACGAAGGAGAGAAAAACCAAGAGGGAGGCTCGTGTGAGATCCTCCTTTAGGGATCCAGGGCACAGTGGGGGTGGGGGCGCTGCCGAAAGGAGCAAGGCGGAGTGTAAGGGCACCCTCGCTGTCCTGGAGTGTCTTGGCTCTTCACTGCTTTGTCTTTGGGGTTTGGTGAAGGATTTCACTTGATCCAAGAGTTCCGCTGCTAAAATAAAATTTGCAAACCATTGCACCAAGCAAAGGAGGGAAGGGTTGAGAGGCAGACGTGGAGATGACCTGGAACAGCGGCGTGCAAACTGCAGTAGTGTGGGTGGAGGTTGTGTTCTATAGCAGAGAGGCGGTAGAACGCATTTATCAGTTAGATTTAAAAAATTGTCCTTTGTGTTTGAAACCCCAAAGTACAAAAGAGTAACATGAGACTAAATTACATCCTCTCATTTTCTCACTTCACAAATATTTATTTTGTGCCCTATGCAAGCCCCGTGTGGTATACAAAAACCCAGCTGCTTCTCGAAAGGACCTATTGTTGATAAATACAGCAGTCACCCCTTATTTGTGGTTTTGCTTCCTGTGGTTTCAGTTACCTGCAGTCCGTTGTGGTCTGAAAATAGTATGTGGAAAATTCCATAAATAAACAATTCATAAGTTTAAATTGCATGCCATTCTGAATATTGTTATAATTGTTCTATTTTATTATTGGTTATTGTTGTTAATCTCTTACTGTACTTAATTTATAAATTAAACTTTATCATAGGTTTGTATGTATGGGAGAAAACATAATCCTGTATGTATAGGGTTCTGTACTCTCTGCGGTTTCAGGCATCCACTGGGGATCTTGGAACGTATCCCTGTGGATAAGGAGGGACTGCTATACAGGGATAGCTACAACTCAGATGCTAGTTAAGTCAAGTGTGGTAAGTGTCACAAAAGGTAAAGAAATAGTAGCAGAACCAGAATGCACCAACCTAGGTAGAGGCACAGAGGCCCACAGTAAGGAGATGAGTGTGTCAGCTCAAGACCCGCCAACCAGAGAGTGGTATCAGTGGGGTAGGCTGGATGTCCTCAAACAGAACTCCCTGTGAGGGCCCCACAGAGCGGATGGAACAGTGTAGACTCTGAAATTTCAGTGTGTTTTAGAAGGAGAAAGAAAGGGGGAGGAAAGGACCGGGAAGGGGAAATTGCTGGAAGGGGTCAAACAGGGTGAGGTAGGTGAATGGATGAGCAAACAAGAACCAAGGAGAGAGCGAGGTCCATGGAGACAACAGGGTAGGATGGGCAGTAGATGACACGGGGGTGGGACTGCAGTCTGATCCTGATGAGCTGGGTGGGCTGGAGGAGTCATTTTGCTGCCTTGGTTTCCCAAATTGCAACAAGGGGGCTTGCCCGGGTCCCAGTGGGTGCTGCTTTTCTTCTTTCAGAATCCACGGCACATATCATGAACTCCATCCCAGTATTTTTCCCCTTCAAGCCAGGCCCAGACTCATTTCTCCCCAGTATCCCAGGCAGCCCCTCCTACTCAGCTGGTGTAGACTTGTGAGATGACACCTCCTTGTGAGGCTTGGACTAGTAGATCCAAAAGGGCTCTTTCATAACTGACATTTCAGGATTCTATAATTTACCAAGAACTGCAGGCCTAAGACCTGTCAACATGTTCCTGTGGCCTGGGGTGCCATTTCCCCTCCCTTCTTTCTGTGCCTGGGGAGATGTCAAACATCCACCCAAGTCTGAAACTCAAGCCCCAGGTTTTGAGAGGCTTTTGAGTCTCAAGGTCACATTTTATGAATTTACTACACCCATCTGCCCAGGGCAAGCCAATGAATGTCTTTCTATTTATGAGATCTCTAATACTTGAGGGACAGAGGCGCAAAGATGGTCCTGCACAAAGCAAAGGAACTGGGGTTCTTCCTCCTTCTTATATTAGGCTGTCGGGTGTGAGCAGTGGATGGCACAGTGCCCCTGGGAGCCAGGCTCAAAGTGCTGCAAGTGGAAGAGGCCTACGGGATTCTGGAAGGACCAGCAACAGTGCTCGCCTCCTGGTGCTGGAATGACCTGAGAGGATGCTCCTCCTGCTCAGCCACCATAAGCGAGATGAAGGACACGCACATATGGAACTGGGTGGTTCCAAGTGTGTCCAGACTGGCTTGGTGCTTCTTCCCTCCCAGTCTAGTTCAGCAGTCTGTGGTGCAGTGAGCAAAACCATGGCTCACGTAGTATGTTTTATGTGATTGTCCTGAAGCTGTATGTAGTCAAGTTAAATAAATGTCCTTTATTCTGAGAATTTGTTCTTTCTATATTTTGGGGATTCGCATATCCATTATTTCATAAAATGATGCTAGCATTTTTTTATGCTCTTGCTTTGGCAAAGGACAAAGTTGGAAATCTTATGTGAGTCCCAAAAATCTTTTAAGGAAAATGTCGTGGGCCACAAGATACAAATTCCGGAAGGCACAGTTTAAGCTCTGGGTCTTTAGTGAAAACAACATCAGTGGCTGTGACTCAGGCCCTGGGGGCGCTCCTGGGGCTGCACCTCTTCCCCTCCATTCTAGACCCTCTGGTTCTTCCTTGGTGCACCTATCTCATTCCGGATCCCTCTGCTCTGGCCCTTCGGGCTTCTGTGAGCTTCAGACCGTCTGCTCAGTTCCTGATCCTACCATCACCCTTGGATGCTGACCTTCAGGGCTCTCTTAGTCCATGCACTATTCTCAGCGGCCACCTCCAGCCTGCTCCAAGCCCCAGAGCCTCAGCCCAGGACCCGTGGCCCAAACTCCTCATGGAGCCTGTGAAGACAGTCTGCATGGGCACTTCCTGATTTGATGCTTTTATAGGTTATTGATTAAATTTCCATGCAGTTAACATTTTGAGTCTCTGGCATGACTTTCCCGGATGCCAGGCATTCCCAGGAGTACTGAAGACAGGAAGACTATGCCGGTCTTGAATAACGTTGTGTAACATGCATTCCCCGAGGAGCTAAGGAAAGGGTAGGCTGTCATGGTGGCACACTCGTTTACAGATGTAAAAATGGTGGGGACACTGGAGTGTTTGAGCTGAGAGGAGAGCTGTGTTCAAGTTCCCACTTTTCTGTGAATAGTTTTGGAGGTTTAATAAGTCACTATAAGCTAGTTCCTCATTTTATGGATGAATGGAGCAAGGGCTTTGGGCTGGATATTCTTTCTGAGGCTCTTTCTAGGTCTGCAGTTCTGTGGTTCTCTGACAGCATGCGTTGCTTTGAGGTCACCTGTCTCCTCTGAGAACCATAATTGGAGACCACTCACTAATCATGTAACCAGCACCAGATGGGACCCAACTGATTAACTCTGAGCTTGGGAGAGAGTGGTTGAGCCTGAGATGAGGAAAACCTGGACAGCCACTTGGGTGGGGTGAGGGGTGTTCTTTCTTTTCTACCCCTCAATGCTTCATGACTCCTTCATCTTCAGGGGGTCCTAAATTCTAAGCTGGATTCTTCTGGCATTATTTTATGTGCATTGGCTTCTTCTCTTTAAGTAGACTTTGCTCTCGTGGAGGGTTGAGATGGGATCTTTTCAGGTGGTGTGTTGGTAGCATATTTAAAAAATGACTCTCTGGAAAAGAAAAAAAAGCCCAGGTTTGTAGCATTTGCTGATTTCTGTGCTATAAAGCCTCCCCTCTTCCACCCGCCCTACCCCGACTGATTCCAAGCTACCAATGGGAAGTCATCAAAGCCAAAAAGAGACGTGCAAATTGACTCTCTTGAGCTGCTACGAGCCAGCATGTGGCTCCGAGAGTGTCAGCACAGTGCTGGACACACGGTACAGTCTCAGGCATTGCTTGTTCAGCAGCAGCCACACTGTGAGGTTGAGCTGGAGACTCGAGGCCAGAGAGAAGGTGCTGCTTAGACCCGTCACTCTGGCATTTGTCGTTAGCACTTTGCAAAGAGATCCTTCCCCGTGTCTTTCCCCTCTTCCATCTGTGGCCAAGTGATCTTTCTCAAGTACATTTTGGATCACGTTACCTTTCCAAATCTTTAATGGATTCCCACTGTCCCACTGCCCCCAGGATGAATTCCAAATGATTTCGTGTGGCATTTGAGGTCCTTCAGGATCTGATGGCAAGCTGCCTGCCTTATTGATCTCACCTCCGGCATTCCTCAGCAGGGATTCTATATCCTGTCCTCTCTACCCTTCCAAAGCACTGAAGATGTCATGGCTTCAAGCCTCCTGACCTTTGCACATGCTGTGGCCTTGGCCTTACTCGCCTTTCTTCCATGTACCAACTGGAGAATTCTTACTTACTCTTCTGTCTCGCTCTGTCGCCCTGGGTAGAGTGCAGTGGTATCATCCTAGCTCACTGCAACCTCAAACTCCTGGGCTCAAGCTATCCTCCTGCCTCAGCCTCCTGGGTAGCTGGGACTACAGGTGTGCACTACCATTCCTGGCTAATTTTTCTATTTTTAATAGAGATGGGGGTCTAGGCAGATCTCGAACTCTTGAGCTCAAGTGATCCTCCCACCTGGGCCTCTCAGAGTGCTAGGGTTACAGGCGTGAGCCACCACGCCTGGCCGAGAATTCTTACTTACTCTTGAGAACTTATCCACATGTTGCCTCCTTTATGAAGCCAGCCCTGACACTACTGAGGCAGTTAGAGATCCCCTACCCCCAACCCCCAAATGCTCCTTACGATCTTCAGATAACTCTATTAGAGCATCAATCATATTATGTAATAATATTACACAGATGTTTATCAATTGCGAAGTCCTTGCGGGCAGGGAACATCTCTTGCTTGTTTTATCCCTTGCATGTCACTACGTGGCACACAGTAGGTGTGCAACAGCTGTGCTTCAAGTGCCCAGCCAGAGAGACAACTGGCTTTCGCCTCTCCTCACTCTCCTGTCTCTGATTCAACTGCATAATTAGGAATTGGCAGCAGTTTCAATTCTTCCCTCCCCACCTGGGTTTAAACCGATACTAAAAAGTTTTATTTGGTTGACTGTTGTCCTTTCAGGCAGATGAAAGTGGCAATTCAACCCTCTTTTTCTTATCAACCCCTGCATGTGTCAGAGCATTTGAAGACCGTGTGTGTGGGAGCTCTGGCTCTCTGGTGGCTTCTCTCAATTTAATTAGTCTGACCTTCTGTGATAATCCCCCTCGGACGTCCCCGGCTCCCCTCCACTTCTGTATCACATTCAGGCTTCTGCCTTCATCAGCAAGAGACCAACTGCTCGGCTCAGCCTGTAGCATAATTCACAGCTTGGCTCTCAAAAATGAACTTTTACTCAGATGGAGCTGCTCTTAGCATTAAAATTGGCCTGAGAGAGCTAGGAAAGTTTATCTTGGAGCCAGCATGGGGTCCGTTCCTCCAAGTCAAATATTTCTCTTTAGAACTAGAATGAGCTTTAGTGTGGCACTACCCATGGCTTCCTGAAATATTGGGACATCTTTAAACATTAGCATTTAGTTACAGTGCTGAAGGCTTTCTGGAGAGTTTTTAAGTCTTTTCTCCCCCTCTCTCCCCTCTGAATAAGCAGGCTTTCATACATACTTTCTTTTTATTTCAGGGCATGCCATCTCTCTGCTCAGGAGAGGGAATGCATTGAAATAGCTCAATACAGGGCTAATCAAACAGCTATTTATTTCCAGTCCATTCTCAAAGGATTTTCTGAATGAGGTAGAGAGGCCACTTTAGAATGATCCAGAAAGTCAAAGTGGTACCCCTGGAGCTTCTGGTGTTCAGGATGCCGGGAAAATTTCAGGGAGTTTAATGTTCTCTGTTCGAACCCTCCAGCCGAGGCTGCGAGTTGTGTTGTTATTTTCCCTATTTCTCTTTCTCTCACTCTTTTGGAATAAAAACCTAGCAGTGTGTGCAGGAATGACTTCTTTCTCTGCAGCATAAGCTGAGATGGAGAAATTTGCAACATGGATTTATCTAACATTTATTGATATATAGCGTGGGTCAGGAATAATTCTATCCAGTGGAAATACAGAGATGAACAAGTCATGGCCATTGTCAGTGAGAAACACAGGAAGTGAAAGAGAGGGCGCTCTAGCAGCAAAGTACAACTGAGGCATGTGTCTGGAACCCAGAGCAAGGGACAGCTGGCTCTTTTGGGGAGAGTGGGGGACGCTGTCATAGAGGACAGGACACTTGAGCTGGGTATTGGAGGTCAGTAGAGTTCCTACAGCCGCTGCAGGTTGGAAGGAGCCCTGGGCAGTGTTAAGGCACCCGGGGAAGTGTGATTTTGGGGTGGCCTGAACACAGGAGTGTGGCAAAGATAGGAAAGCTCTTTGGGACCAGATTATAAAAGGTTTCTCACACAAGTCCAGGGAAATTGGGCCTGTCCTGTTGGAGCTGTGGCTGTGGTGGGATTTGAAGCAGAGGAAGAATGTGTTCAGGTTGGATTTTTAAAGGGTCACAGACAGTGGTGCAGCAGAGAGAGGGACAGAGACCAGTTAAGAACACACTATGACAAAAGCTTCAGAAAAGGGTTGGCGAGGGCCTCAGTGAGCTATCGGCCGCAGAGAGAGATGGGAGGGAGCTGTCTTTAGCTGCCAGTTAAGAGCACCCTCGGGAGCTCAGTGGGAGACGTGTGGCAGCAGCCATCAAACACCCTGTCTCTGAGGTCCTGTGAATCACCCGAGGGCTGCAGGGAGCTTAGTGTCACGGCGATTCTTCTAGATTTGTGAGGACAGGTGCAGGGTCAAAGGCCACTGAGAGTGTGTCCCTTCTGTGGCAGAATATTTTCGGCTCCTTGGATGTCTGTGTGCTCACCCACGTTTCCCAGCCTCCTTGTGGTTCGTCAGGGCTGTGGGACTAGTTCTGGCCAACAGGCCGTAAGCAAAAGTGATTCATGTGGGCTCTAGGCTGAAGCAACAAAGAGCTGGCTCTTCCCTTGCCACACTGACCTGGAAGCCACGTCTTCCAGATGTGTGGTCCCCTGGATCCATGAGTTACCACTTGAAAGCAAATTGCCCTCCGGAGTTGCCAGATCCACAGTGAACCTTACGTAAATAAGAAATAAATTTTTATTGTTAAGCCACTGAGGTTTTAGGTTTTTTTTTTTTTTTGGTCAGCATAACCCATCCTGTCCTGACAAAGATACTCTCTTCCACTCTAAGGCTAGTGAGGCCTGGTGGGGGAGCTGGGGTGAGGCCAGTATCTTTGACTGTAGGTTATCTGAGCTTCTTTGCCACAAGCTGATACATCAGAAAAGTGTTGGGAAGGAACCACATGGCAGAGTTCTGCTTATCTGCTTCAGAACACTTTGGCTTCCCTTGGCTGGAGAATATGACAGTTTTCTCAAGCAGACAGCCCCCTGGGAGGAAAAAAAAATGATGATATGGTGAAATGCCAGAGTCCTTCATGATGCCAGAGAGACTGACAGCAATTCTTAGTACTCCTGGAGTATGTGTCATCCTGAGAAAGCATAAATGGATTACAAGCCTCTGGGGGCAGGATGAAAGCTTCTCTGGCCATCAATAGTGTATGCCTCTTGTCAAGCCCTGGGGCAGAGAAGGAGGCCGAGGTGGGAAGGGAATTCACGGTCATGTTCTGGAAGAGGAATGGCTAAAGAACCCAGGGATGTTGGGCCTGAATAAGAGAGGACTTGGCAGGGGTTACACGATTGGGTCTTTAAGAATTCAAGGGCTGTTATGTGAAAGAGAGAGCAAATTTGTTCCTGGTGGGCCCGCGGGGCAGAGTCAGACCAGTGGGCGGACCTTACATGGGGGCAGAGTCCAGCTCAGTAAAGGATAAGTGCGCTTGCTGCTGATACAGCTGCTGGAAGATAGGTTGTCAGGGTACATCAGTGGGTGGCGAGTTCTCTGTCCCCGTAAGTGTCTAATCATAGGCTGGGAAACCACTTGGACACAGCAGTACAGAGGAGAAGTGAGCTAGAACTGGGCTTATGCACCTGCTCTTCTATTTCCACTCCTTTCTCCCCAAGGCTGTGTGATTTGGGGCAAGGCAAGCAACCTTTCTGAACTGGTTTCTTTAATCATGAATAATAATCATTCCTACCTCCCAGGAGTATGGCAGATATATGAAGTGAAATATATTTACAAATAGGATTTACGAAATATTGATGATAATAACAACGTCATCATCAACAAGCTCCATAATAATAGGACCTCACATTTCGGTGTGCTGGGCACCATGCTTGGTACCCATCATCTCTTTTGACACTTGTAACAACCATAGAAGACAGATGCTATTACTAGCCCCATTTTGCAGAGGAGAAAACAGAGGATCAGAGGGATTTGTCCAAGGTCACACAGCTAGAAAGTGATGGAATTGGGATTCTAATCCAAGTCTGTCTGACTGTGGAATCTAAACTCTTAGTTATTCAGCTTGTTACAGCTCTTCAAGATCAACATAGAAGATGCATGTGTGGTTTCTCTGAATGCTGTACAGGACCAAGATTTTATTTAAAGAGCTGCGTCATTGTATGGACAGTTGGTCTTGATGGCATTCAGTTTTCTATCAATGCTATGATTGATGTTGTGCATACTGTTTAGTGGTGGTCTAGTCCATGTAATCCCATGGAATCTGCGTAGGTGAGTGTCTCATAAGCACTTTGATCTACAAAGCAGTGCCTTTCAGAATTTAGTTAAGTAGTGGGGCACTGAGGAAGCATTGATTAACTCTGTATCATGGACTGTGGAGGATGAGTTGAAATTGAAAGAGGAAAACAAAGGCAGAGTTAAGGGCAGGTGGAAGAAGTGTTCACAGACTGCATGGGATGTAGCTGTGTCCTCCCAAAGAATGACTAAATCTTAAAGTACATATGTACATGTACATAAAAAGTAGATGGGAATTTTGTAAACCAAGGTGGATGTGGCCTTTCGCTTGCCCAGTGGTGAAACCTATATGGGGAGAGAGAGAGAGAAATGAAAACTGATAGAGAAAAATGCTTTCTAAGAATGATTACCTTAGATTTTTAGAACTCTAGAGAAATTAGAATTTATAAACACACACACATACCCACAAACAACAAATGCATGTTTTGGGGAGGGGTATTATTTGCATTTCCTTATATAATGAGTTTTTACACTGTCATAGAATTCCCTGAGGTTGACCAGCCTTTCTCCCTCCCTCATTTCTTCTCTCCCCCCTTCCCTCCTTTCTTAATCTTATAAAAATTTTCAAACATATACAGAAGTAGAGAGACTAGTGAAATGAACCTTAATAAACAGTTCCTTTAAATACCTCTTCTTTAGAACATTTACAATGATTGCCTAGGAAGTTTAGAAAGACTTCATTTTGTGTAAAGTGAAGAATAAATATATTTTATAAAATTATTCTCAGGAGATATGTACACATGATAAAACGATAAAGATCTTCTCCTAACCTAATATAAATCAGCAAATCCAGTAGAATAGCAATATCAGAAAGCTTCCTTCTCTACTTGTACATTTTTTTTTTATTCAGCCTTCATGAGAATTTTAATCTAAGGAGAAACACGTAAAATATTTGTTTAGGCCAATGTTTTTGGTCAGTTTGTTAGGATGCATGACATAGGATGCAAGTGATTAATTATTTCAGTGACATAATCATGTTGATGGGTTTTTTCCCCCACCAAATTGACCAATGTCACAGAATCAACATTTTTAAGCATGATTTAGAGAGCAAGTCTAGCCCAGTGCTATATGGCCCAGGAAGAGGAAGGAAGACATATTTGAAGCTGGAGGGGGGATATTATGGCCTGAGTTAGTGGTTGTACCCATCATCTCTTTTGACACTTGTAACAACCACAGAAGACAGGTGCTATTATTATCCCCATTTTGCACAGGAGAAAACAGAGGATCAGAGGGATTTGTCCAAGGTCACACGGCTAGAAAGTGATGGAATTGGGATTCTAATCCAAGTCTGTCTGACTTGGGGTGCTGAGGCAGATTGAGCAGGAGAACCTGGCTTTTGGGCCTCCACCTGTGAGGAACCCCAAAGGCAGAACTGTATTTCTGGAGCATGGCAGATGGTGGCCAAGAGGTGAACATGACTCCTAGTTGAGGAGTTGAGTGTTAAAGGAGGTGTTGCTTCTGAGCAGCACCTGGAAGGTGGGGAGGGCAGGAGCTGAGGAGACCAGAAGTATATCAAGAAGGGGAAAGAGGAAGAAAGGTTCAGGGTGAAGTCTGTGAACGAGGTGAAGGTGTCAGAATCTGTTCTCAGTGTGGCTGTTCCCATGGCAGGCTGGGACCACTGCAAATGTTCAGGCACCGAAACAGTGGTGGATTTCGCCTACATGGACCCATCTTGGGGTACTGCAGAGAGCATGGTTCTCACACTGCTGCACATTAGAACCCCTGGGTAGCTTTTAAAGATTCCCCTGTGCCCAGGCTCCCTGAAAACAATCCAGAATCTCTGCAGGTGGGACCAGGCGTCAGCATCTTTTAAAGTTCCCAATGTGCAGCCCTGTGTAAAGCAGTGGCATAGAGTATCAGACAGGGCACCAAGGCTCCTGTGTTCCATCCAGCCACTAGCACTTTCGTGAGTTTTGTTGTCTTGGATAAATCACTTAACTTCTCTGAGCTTTAGTTGTTCAGCTAGAATTTAAAGGAGTTGGACTAAATGATCTCATTGTTGGCTTAAAAAATGGCCCCCAAATTCTTTGAGAGGTGGAGTTTATGTCACCTTCCATTGAATCTGGACTCTGTGACGGCTTGACCAATAGAAAATGGCAGAAGTGATACCATGCCTGTTTCTGGCTCTCAGTCTTAAGAAACTGACAGCTTGTACTTCCTTCCTCTTGGGACACCTGCCTTTGGAACCCAGCCACCGTGCTGAGAGGAAGCCCAGGTCACGTGGAGTGGCTGCGTGTATTGAGTGATCCGTGAGTGAGGATGCCAGCTGTTGGGTCACTCTCTGCCTTTGAGCCTTTCTAGCTGATGCCCTAGATAGACATCATGGAGCAGAGACAAGCTGTCCCCACTGCGTCCATGAGCAGAATCAAATGGGTGTTGCACTTAATGAAGTTTTGGAGTGGCTTGTTATGCAGCAATGATAGCTAGAGCAATCTCTCGGCTTTCACATTTAAGGAATATTAGAGAACACAGCAGAGTGTTTAGGAGGGTGGACGCTGGAGGCAGACCATTTAGGTTCAAATCCTGGCATCACCTTTCTCTAGCTGTGTGACTTTGGGTAATTACTTACCCTTTCTATGTCTCTATTCCCTCATCTGAAATGGGATACTAATATAATAATGCCTACCTGATAGGATTGTTGTGAGGATTAAGTAAGTTAATATATTTAAGGCATGAGCTCCAAGCAAATGTTTGCAGCGATTCTGTGAATGCTGATGATGCTGATAAAGAACATGGCGTAGCCGTGTATTCTCCGTAGCTTGCCAGATGTTTGTGGGTGGGGTCTGCTGCATAAACTGGCACGACACGCACTTGCCTTGCACGTGTTCCATGTTGCTAAGTACATCCAGAGACCCACATTGTTCTTAGGGATTCAGCAGGTGTTTAAAGGCACCTTGGGAGTGTGTAACATGTCTCTGGACCTGTCACTGTCACATTGCTTAGAAATTGGATTCTGCAGAGTGGAAAAATGTGGCTTGTTGGCAAGGCAACTGGTTCAGAGCAGGGACATTTCCAGGCTGAGAGAGCTCGCCTTTGTCCATTGGGTTACAGCCCTCATAAAAACCTGTTTGTGTCCTTTTCTGGATGCCCAGAGACATCAGGCCACACTGAGTGGTGAGGGGAGAGTGCGCTCTACGCATGGGTGGCTCCAGCTGCTCTCCTTTCTTGTACCTCTGGCTGCTAAACCAAGCCTCGGACCCCCAAGTGTGGGGGGTGCTGGATCAATATCTTGTTGCTCCATGTCGGAGCAGGGAGGCCCTGCAGCCCTGAGTGCTTCTGACTTTTTGCTTTTTGCCTCCAGGTAGATGGATACCCAGGAGACAGTTCGTTGTTCCTGTACTTCTGCACCGGATGTCATCAATTTCCATCTAAAAACCAAAAAAGGAGGCTTCTAAAATATTGAGTTTTGGGCATGACAAATGGAAATTTATAGCACAAGAGTTAACTACCGAACTGTTAAAATCTATCATCAATGCCATTATGAATGAAATGAAAGGATGTGAAAGTTGAAAAAATTTAGGTGCTCAGAATGACATCGTGGGAATTGGTGGCTGATGGCAAGTTCTTAGCTTAAACACTGACTCTGTCATCTGCAGCCCACATGATCTCAAGTTAGGTTAACCTTTTTGAGCATCAACTTATGTGTAGAAAGGAAATGATGACAGTAGCATATCAGAGTACCTGTGTGGGGATTGTTCAGGATAGAGTTTGTGCACAGAGCTTTTTAAACCATGAACTTTGATGCAAAGTCCAGCTATATAGACAGGGTTGGGTGCCTTCATAAAGGATCCCTATACTTGGTTGTCAAGGTCAAATAATGTTCCTTCCTTTATTTCTTTATTCATTTATTCAACAAATATTTATGGAGCACCTACTCTATGCCAGGCACTGTACAAGTTGTTGGGTGGATATAATCAATGAACAAGGAGAATAAAACAATCCTTGTTTTTCTGAGCTCAGTTCTAGTGGGGAGAGACACAGACAAAATAAGTAAGTAAAATATGGTGATGACTGCAATGTAGAAAAATAAAGCAGGGAAAGAAGATGGAGACTTCCAGGGTGGGGAAGTGTTTCCGTTCTAAATACCACCGCAGGGAAGGCCCCACTGAGAGAGTGACATTTGAATAAAGACTTGAAAGAGGTGAGGATGTGAGCCGTGAAGTTACCTGGGGGACAAGCTTCCCAGGCAGAAGCGAAGAGCAGAATAGCACGTGTAAACGCCCCAGGAGTACGCCTGGAAGCTTGCAGAAACTGCACCAAGGCCAATGCAGCTGGCCTGGCATGAGTGAGGGGGAGAGAAATGGGAAACAGCAGACCTTGGCTTCAGGACCAGATCATGTACCGCCTTGTAGGTCATTCCGAGAACTTTGGCTTTTGCTCTGAGTGGAATGGGAAGCCCACAGAAAATTTAACACATTAATTACCATGTGAGTTGTATTTAACTCATGCTAGTTTTGAGCCTGGGGCCTTGTGGAGCAAAACCCTGCTGTTGGTTCATGAAAATCTTACTTGTTGATGTTCTTACTGTTACAGTTAATATTGACAATCTAATTCTAAAAACGTGGGTTGCATTGCGTATAACTCATCTACAGAAAACAATAAAAAAATCACAAATTTTTCATTAAATTAGAAAGGATCTTTTTTTTTTGAAGTTTTTCTTCTATTTTTGTAATAAAACACCATGGCCCCAAGGAAAAAAAATTTTTTCTTGTGTGGTAGTCAATGTGTTAAAATTTAAAGTAGAGGAGGAATATGGTCCCACTTAGTTTTTAAAAATGGAATTTAAAAAATTTAAAAACAGGCTTATTGAGATAGAAGTGACTAAGGTAAATGACACTTTATTTATTTTAAAGCTGTAGATATTTAATGTATATTTTTGATGTGTTTGGAGATAAGTACACTCTTGTGAGACCATCAAACCGTCATCATTATCAATGCCCTACACTTATCCCTCACCTTCAAAAGTTCTCTCTACCCCACTCTTAGATTATATACACTTAAAGCATACAATTTGGTAATTTAAAAATTTTAATTGTGGAAAAATGCACATGACATAAAATTTACTATCCTGGCCACTTGTAAGTGTATGGTTCATTAGTGTGAAGACCATTCACATTGTTGTATAACAAATCTTCAGAGCTCTTGCAACACAGAGGCTCTATACCCATGAAACAACTCCTCATTCTCCTTCCCCCTGCCCTTGGCAACCACCCTTCTACTCTCTGTCTCTGTGATTTTGACTACCCTAGATATCTCACATAAGCGGAATCATCTGGTATTTGTCTTTTTGTGACTGGCTTATTTCACACAGCATAATGTCGTCAGGGTTCATCTCTGTTGTAGTATGTGCTAGAATTTTCCTTTCATTGCAATACGTACACACGTGCATGTGCGCAGAACCACATTTTTTCAATCCATTCATCTGTCAATGGACATGTGGGTTGTCGTCCACACCTTCTGGCAATTGTGAATAATGCTGCTATGAATGTGGGTGAATAGATATCTCTTGGAGACCCTGTTTTCGATTCTTTTGGGTATATACCCAGAAAAGGAATTGCTGGATCATATGGTAATTCTAAGTTTTTGAGGAGCTGCCATACTGCTTTCTATAGGAGCTGCGCCATTTTACATTCCCAGCAAGAGGAACAAGGTTTCCAATTTCTCCACATACTTGCTAACACTTGTTATTTTCTTTCTTTTCTTTTCTTTCCTTCATGGTAGCTATCCTAATGGATGCGCGGTGGTATCTCACTGTGGTTTTGATTTGCATTTCTCTAATGATTAATGATATGGAGCATCTTTTCATGTGCTTGTTGACCATTGAATATCTTCTTTGTAGAAGTGCCTATTCGAATCCTTTGCCCATTTTTTCATCAGGTCATTCATTTTGTTGTTGTTGAGGTGTAGGACTTCTCTTTATATTCTGAATATTAACCCCTTATTAGATATATTATTTCCGAATATTTTCTCCAATTCAGTAGGTTGCCTTTTCCTCTATTGATTGGGTCCTTTGAGGCACAGATGTTTTTAATGTTGATGTAGTCCAATTTATCTGTTTTTACTTCCATTGTCTGTGGCTATTTGATAAATTTTGGCATATATACACACCTGTGCCCATCGCCACAATCAACACTGTGAACACATCCAGCACTCCCCAACATTCCCTTGTGCCTCTTTCTGATCACTCCTTCCTGCTTCTGTCTTCCTCCTCTCTTGTCACTTGTCCCCAGATATCCATTGATCTGCTTTCTATTATTATAGGTTAATTTTTTTCAGAATTCTATATAAATGAAATCATACAGCATGTACTCTTTCTGTCTCTCTCTCTCTCTCTCTCTTTGTTCTGGTCTCTTTCCCACAGCATAATTCTTTTCTTTTCTTTTCTTTTTTTTTGAGACAGAGTCTTGCTTTGTTGCCCGGGCTAGAGTGCAGTGGCATCCGCCTAGCTGACAGCAACCTTGAACTCCTGGGCTCAAGTGATCCTCCTGCCTCAGCTCCCCAAGTAGCTAGGACTATAGGCATTTGCCACCATGCCCACCTATTTTTTTTGTTGTTGTTTCTATTTTTAGTTGCCCAGCTAATTTTTTCTATTTTTAGTAGAGATGGGGTCTTGCTCTTCCTTAGACTGATCTTGAACTCCTGACCTCAAGCAATCCTCCTGCCTCAGCCTCCCAGAGTGCTAAGATTACAGGCATGAGCCACCATGCCCGGCCCCCACAGCATAATTATTTTGAGATTCATCCATGTTGTATCAATAGTTCCTTCCTACCTTGGGAGTCCAGGGTGGAAGGATCGCTTGAGGCCAGGAGTTTGAGGTTGCAGTGAGCTATGATCATGCCACTGCCCTCCTGGGCAACAGAGCAAGACCCTGTTTCAAAAAAAAAGATTCATTCCTTTTTATTGCCATAGTATTCCATTGCATGGATGGATGTGTTAATTTGTTTACCTAATTTGTCTGGATATTTGGTTTGTTTTAAGTTTTTGGTTACTTAAAATGAAGCTGCTGTGAACATCCATATACTGGTCTTTGTACAGACATAGGCTTTCTTATTCTCTGTGGTAAATACCTAGGAGTGGAATGGCTGGGTCATATGGTGGGTATATGCTTAACTTTCTGATGTTGCCAAACTATTTCCCAATGTGTTCGTACTACCTTATATTCCCACTACCAGTATGAGGATCCAGTTCCTCCACATCCTTGCCAAAACATAGTATAATCAGTTGTTTTGACTTTTGTATTTCTAATAGTTGAGTAGTGGTATCTTATTTTAATTTTAACTTGCGTTTCCCTAATGATTATTCATGTTGAGCATCTTTTCACGTGCTTATTTGCCATCCATATCTCTTCTTTGGTGAAGTGTCTGTTCAAATTGTTTGTTCATTTTTAGAATTTGGGTTGCTTACATTCTTAATATTAAATTTTGAGGGTTTTTGAAATTTATTCTGGATATACGTCCTTTGTCAGATACACGCTTTGCAAATATTCTCTACCAGTGTGTGGCTTGTCTTTTTATTATTTTAATGACATCTTTTGAAGAGGAAATTTTAATTTCAATAAAGTCCATTTATTAGCTCTTTTATGGATTTGTTCTTTTATGGTGTTGTCTCACTTAGGTTTAGAAGGGTCCCTTTGGCCACTGTGTTGAGAAGTGAGTACAAGGATATGAAGGGGGAGACCGGTTAGGAGGTGATGACAAGAAGACAGGCAAGAGATGGTGATAGCTTGGACCGAGGAGGTAGTGGGGGTGGTGAGAAAAAAGGGGATTTGGGTATATTTTGGAAACAGGGCCGAAAGGATTTTCTGATGGATTGGACATGAGATGCAAGACAAAGAGGGGAGGCTAAGAGACTCCAGCTGAAGGCCTGGAAAGATGGTGTTGCCCTTAGCTGAGATGGGCAGACCGTGGGCAGAGCAGATGAGGGCTAAGGCCCAGAGCTCAGCGTTTCACCTGCTAAGTTTGAGATGCTCATCCGACACCACCAGTGGAGCAGGTATTTGAACATATGAGTCTAAACTCAGTGTGATTCAGCCTCTGGTCATGCTAGGTTCTGTGTCATCCTTCGATATTTCTCTTCTGAATTTATATCCTGTGCTGAACTTGTCACTTCTTTTATTGGAGCAATTATACTAACTGTGCAAGTTCTGAGTCATGTAGGCAGTTGTTCACTGCTCAAGCTCAACTTGGATCAACTACATTTCTGTGTCTCTGCTGCACATATTCCAGTTTGCCCTGCACAAGCCTGTGACAAGGCAGGAGCTCAGAGTGGAGTAACTTTCCACCCTTGACTTTGGAGCGGGTGGAGATTTTCCAGCCTCTCTGGCTTTTGGGGAGAAAAAGCCTAAGGATGCTTCCAGGTCTTTCCCTCATTACCTGAAGCCTGTCCCTCTGGTGGTTTGCATTTTTCCCTATTTGTAGATTTAAACAAATCTGGGGATAATGCTGTCTCACTCTTTCCTGCCCTTGATGGTAGGTTCTGGCCATGGGACGAAAAGGAGGAGTAACTATATTCCCCTTGGTCCTGCAGGTCAAAGAAGCTTCCCTAGAATATTGCTATTCATTAGGACTGAATTTGGATCCATTTCTTAGCTACCCAGAAATTGGCTTCTGAGTCTTGGGTTTAAGAAAAAGACTTCATCTTTAAGGAAAACTGAATGACTAGCACTAGTTTATTATTGAGGCCAATAAATGTCTCTCTGGTCCCTTGGGCAGATGAAGCAGTACTATCAGCTGGCTGGTTCCACATACTACGTGGTGTCCCTGGGGGCCGTGTATGCTGAGTTTGTGATGTCAAATATCTTAGATGCAGAGATCATAGATTTAAAATTAGGTTCCCCAAAATGTGCTAATTCATTTGAGTAGATTTTGCTATATTTAAATTTTGTTTCCCACCAGATTTCTGCTTGTTGTACTAAAAACAAAATAATTCCAAAAGGAAAAATGATTTATACCCTTGCTGTGTTTACAGTGACTATTTTCATTATTTTTTGCTCCATTTGGAGTGAAACAACTTTGTATTATCATTATTTTATTTATTTATTTTGAGACAGAGCCTAACTCTGTTGCCCCTGGTAGAGTGCAGTGGCATCATCATAGCTCACTGCAACCTCGAACCCCTGGGCTCAAGTGATCCTCCCAAGCAGCTGGGACTACAGGTGCGCACCACCATGCATGGTTAACTTTTTTTTTTATTTGTAGAGATGGAATCTCGCTATTGCCTAGGTTGGCCTTGAACTCCTGGCCTCAAGCAATGCTCCCACCCTGGCCTCCCAAAGTGCTAGGATTACAGGTGTGAGCCACCCGCCTGGACTATCATTATTTTTAATTTACTGAGAACTGGCTGCGTGCCCCGTACTGTGCTAAGAGCTTCACGACTGTTGAAAGGCTCCATTTAATCCTCATAACCACTCTTTAGGTGCTCTTATTAGCCCTATTTTACAGATGAGGAAACTGAGGTTTAGATCAGATATTCATAACCACCCCTTTAGCATGAAGAGAGCATGGAACATGGGATTTGGTAGCAGGTGTTCAAGAATCATTGGTTGTGTGATTTTGTGCAAGTAACTTAATTTTTCTAAGTCTCTGTAATTCCTACCTACCTCATGGGACTGTTGTAGACCCAAGGGGCAATGTACGTGAAGGTGCTTAATAAACTAATTCCTATTATAATTATAAACAATAACTTATAACCCTTTATAATTCTCCTGTTATTGGAGGTAGAGTGTCTTCTATATATTTATTTCTTTTGGTTGTTAGAATGACATTGCAATGAACATCTCATGTAATTTTGTTTTTTTAATATTTAAAATTCCTTAGGATATAGGGATATTATGGAATTTTAAGATGATTCCTGTTGTATATTGCCAAGAGGTGGTACCAGTTTATATGGCTACCACGAGTGTGCAAGTTGACTGGTTTTACCAATGTCATAATATTGGATAACTTCTACAATTCTCCTAATGTAGTGGTTGTAAGGTGCTACAATGTCGTTTGAGTGGGCATTTCTTTTATCACAAGGGAAACTGAACATTTTACACTTGCTTGTTTGCTAGTAGTATCTCTTTTTTTCATGAATTATCTTTTTAAGTTCTTTGCCAGTTTACATATTGGAGACTTGATTTTTTTTTTGGTATCAACTGTGTAAGTTCTTCACATACCACAGAAAGGAACCCTTTGTTGTACTTGCTGTGAATGTTTTCTGCAGATAGTTTCCTTTTGATTTTAGCTTTTTAAGTTTTGTCAAGTGGTTGTTTACTTTGATAATGTACAAACTGTCCATAATTTGTGATTTCTTTCAATTTAACTTATAAAGCTATCATCCTTTGTGCTTGCATTAGGAGCACATATACTGAAGTTGGAACAATACAGAGAAGATTAGCATGGGCCTTTGTTAAGGACAACAGAAATTCATGGAGTGTCCCATATGTTTTATGGTAGAAGAATTATATCTCAGTAAAGCTGTTACAACCCCTCTCCCTCCTCCAAAAAAAACACTTATTATCCCTCTAAAGATTTGAAACAGTACAGTAAAACATGTTCCTTTTCAGAGGTGAGAATTTTTTTTTAAGCTTTCCCTGTCCATATTCATGTGTGATCCATGCCTATAATTTTCTTTTTGTGTGTTTTTATCAGGTTTAGGAAGAAGTTCACACTTGCTCAATGGACACGGAGATGCTCATCTGCTTTTGCTCTCTGCAGGTTTCACATAGCAGGGAAATTATCTGTTTCTTAAAAGCATAAAAATCATCCTGGGGGAAACATTAGGACTAACTGCATTTTTTGGATTGTTGTTGGATGCTTTTCTCAATTTCTTTCTTAGTCATTATTCTGTTTAGATTTATATTTCTTGGATTATTTCTAGTAATCTATGTCTTTCCAGAAGTTATTCATTTCACTGAGAATTTCAGCTTATTAATCTACAAGTATGCATTATATTCTCTTTGGATTTGGGAGGAAAAAGCTATTTTCTATAAATTGTCCCATCTCTTTTGTCATTTCTAATTAAAAATGTTTCCTTAATTATATTTGTCAGAGGTTTTTTTATTTTAGTAGTCTTATCAAAAAAACCAGCATTTGAACTAATTTATCATTCTACTGCCTTATGTTTTGCAATATATTTATTTCAGCCTTCATCTTTATTTACTGCCTCTTTTAAAATTACTTTTCTGCTTAACTCTTAAATGAGAGGCTTTGTTAATATCAGTTTGGATGATCCCCAAACTGGATGAGATTCCGATGCCTGAAACAAATGGTGGGGAGAGAAACTAATGCATTATCATTGTATGTTTATCAGTCAGGGACCAGGAAGGACCACAGTGCAGTCCACACTAGTTCAATTAAAGAAATTCAAATTCGGGGAACTGGTTGTCAGCTGTTGGAAGAGCTAAAAGCCAATGGGCTGGTGAGTCATTAGTCATTTCAGGGATGAGCAACAGCAGCAACTGCTGCTCCCACCCACATGCAGCTGGAGGGGCTGAAGACAGAGGGAATTTCACGGATGCCAGGAGCTGGGGTGCCTGGTAGGAGGCAGAAGCCACAGAAGGCAGAGACGGGGCAGGGGATGGGGAAGGAGAGCTCCCTTCCCCTTAGTGACCTGCCAGTGCCTCTGTCTGGTGGAAATTCACCAGAAGCCAATTGGCAAAGGAGCCTGAGAAACGTAATTTGCAGGGATCAGTCCCCCTGATAGAAACAGAACAGGGAAGGGCAGCCTATGCCCCAAGGACAGACAATGACCAGCAGGCGGCCCCCTTAATGCAGGTCCGGTTGCAAGGGTTTGTGTCTGTGACAGTGTCCTAGTCTGTTTGTGCTGCTGTAACAGAATACCACAGACTGGGTAATTTATGAAGAACAGAAATTTATTTATTTCTCACAGCTGTGGAGGCTGGAAAGCCCAAGATCAAGGAACCAGTATCTGGAGTGGGCCTTCTTGCTGTGTCCTCACGGGCAGGAGGCAGAGGGCACGACTCCTGCAGACCCTTTTTATAGCAGCTTTAATCCATTTATGAGGGTGGAGCCCTCATGACCCAAACTCTTCCCCAAAGGCCCCACCTGTAAACACTCTCGCATCAGGGATTACGTTTTCAACACATGAATTTTGGAGGGACATAGTCAAACCACAGCATACACAGGAGACAGACCTAGCACCAGGGTGCTGTGGAAACCTTTGCTAAGTCCTGCTGGGCCGTAGCTTATGTTTTTCTAGCTGCTTACTGCATATTGAAGATGCCTCAAAATTATTGTAAATTGAATTTCTGATGTTCTCTTCTCCCCATATCTGTTTCGCTCTCTGCATTCCTTTTTCCGTCGATAGGACCCCTCCACCCAGGCGTCAGAGCTGGCCAGCTTGGAGCCACTCTGCCCGTTCCTCCTCCCTCACGTCCCGTGTAGGCCTCCACGGAGCTGCCTAACTCTGTGCCCTCGTTTCTCCGTTCGTTTCTTCTCGTCTCCGCTGCACCTGCACCAGCTCTGGTTCGTTACTTCTCCTCTGGCTTCTAAGAACAGTCCTCGAGCTGGTCTCCTCTCCTCTGGTCTCCCTCTGTCACACCCCGTTCTTCGCACTGATACCAGAGCAACGGCTCTGGAAATACAAGTCGGATCCTGGTACTCAAGGCCATAAACTCCCACAGGTCCTCCACGTGTTCAGGATCCACCCCCAGCTTCTCGACTCTTCCCACGTCATCTTTTGGCAGTTTCTACCCCTGCTCTCTGATCCAACCATGCACAACTACCTTTGCTGCCCTGAGAGGGCCAGTTTGTTTCCTGCTCCAGAAGCTATGCTCGTACTTCTTTCGCCCTAATGCTGCAAGGCAGCAGTTCTCAAAGTGGGATTCCTAGAGCAGCGGCAGCATCAGCGTCACCTGAGAGCTTGTTAGAAAGGCAGATTCTTGGGTCCCACCCAGATCTACTGAATCAGAAACTTTTAGCCTGGGGCCTGGGAGTCTGGATTTTTGTATGGCCCCCTCACCAGGGAATGGCCAGACATGGTGGCTCACGCCTGTAATCCCAGCACTTTGGGAGGCTGAGGCTGGAGGATTGCTTGAGGCCAGGAGTTAGAGACCAGCCTGGGCAACATAGTGAGATCCCATCTCTACAAAAAATAGAAAAGTTACCCAGGCATGGTGGTTGCATACCTGTAGTCCCAGCTACTCAGGAGGCTGAGGCAGGAGGATCGCTTGAGCCCAGGAGTTTGAGGTTGAAGTGAGCTACGGTGATGCTGCTGTACTAGGCAACAGAGAGAGACCTTGTCTCAAAAAAAAAATTCAAGAAAAGTTGGAGGACCGCTATTGTAAGGTACCCCACCTCGCACCTTGACTCCTCCTCGATTAAGGATGTTAGCTCTGTGTAGCCTTTCCTGTCACCCGTGGGCAGGAGTTGATAACCATCCCCTCATATGTTCCCCCAGCACTTTGTCAATACCTCTACTGGAGCTGTGAAAAACCAGTCTATTAATATAGACTTTGAGTTCCACAAAGGAAAGGACTGCGTCTCTTTCATTTTTACTTTCCCAGCTCCTAGAAATTTCTTAGAAATACACTTTCCTAGAAATGCTCAGAAAACACACACACACTTATTGGTGAATAAATACAATAAAAAATTATTCAACAAACATTTGCATAACGCTTGCAGCCAGACACTGTCCTGAGCACTATAAAAACCTAAAGCCTCTTAATCCTCTTAAAAACCATAAGCATCAGGGGCTGTTACAGCTATCGTTTTCCAGATGAAGAAAGTGAGGCACAGGGCAGTTGAAGGAACTCAAAGTCAGGCAGCCGCGAGCAGCAGAGCTGGGGCTGGGTTCTGGCAGTCTGGCTGCAGAAATCCCCATTCCACGCCGCCCTGGGCGGAATTAGCCGTGGTAAAAGGACGTGTAGCGCGCTGTGGGACGGGCAACCTGCACTGCTGTCCGTTGCAGGAGTTCTTTGCGGTGCTGTGTGTGGCTGTTTCTTCAGTTTAGGTGGCCGCCAAAGCCATGCAGTGGCTTCAGGGTAGGGCAGGTCCTAAGCAGGCTCAAAGTTCTGCTTAGCGTTGTCTTCCTATAGCCCGGAGGCCCTCGGCCAATGGTCAGGGAGAGCTTATTAGCTTTGAGGGCTCGCGACCACTCAGCTGACCCTTGGAGGTCTGAGGATTGTGGGTTTTAGTCTTGGATGAGTCAGTCTAGCTCTTGAAAGAATTTTAGAGACCTTCAGGAAGAGAATGTATGACAGTAATCTCATAATGTATGACAGGATAGCACAGGCCCTCCCCAGAGAACGGCAGATTTACTTGGAGATTTATATAAGTAAGTTCCGTTTCTGAAACATTCCCCACTTGCATTCAGTTCCCTAAAGCTGCGGTCCCCAACCCCTGGGCCACAGACCAGTGTGGGTCCATGGCCTGTTAAGGGGCAGAGCTCTGCCGCTCCTCACCCCCACCAACCCTGTCTGTGGAAAAACTTAGGAAAGGGGGGGTGCACAGCAGGAGGTGAGCGGAGGGAGAGTGAGCGACACTTCATCTGTATTTATAGCCGCTCCCCCTCTCTCCCATCACCCTGAACTCCACCTCTTCCCACTCATCCATGGAAAAACTGTCTTCCATGAAACCGTCCCTGCTGCCAAAAAGGCTGGGGACCACTGCCCTAATGGATAGGATTTCTGGAATTCTCAAATGAAAGGCCCTGTTTCAGTACCCAAGTACAGACGGTCTCCGACTTATGATGGTTTGACTCGTGATTTCTCAATTTTATAGTGGTGCAAAAGCAATACCCATTCAAGTAGAAATCATACTTCCAATTTTGACTTTTGATGTTTTCCCAGGCTAGTGATATGTGGTAGGATATTCTCTTGTGTTGCTGGCCAACTGCAGCTCCCAAGGCAGACAGGCGATCACAGGTGTAAGCAACCGATACTCAGTGTTCCGTGTTGCCGGCAGTTCTTGGATACTGTGTTTTGTGTTTTTGTGTCCCATCGTATCTATAAAACACTCATTTGGGTACAGTATTCAAACACTTTATTATATAATAGGCTGGCTTTGTGTTAGATGATTGTGCCCAGCTGTAGGTCAATTAATGTAAGTGTTCTGAGCACATTTGAGGTAGGCTAGGCCAGGCTATGATGTTTGGTAGGTTAGGTGTATTAAATGCATTTTCGACTTACAATGTTTTCGACTTACGATAGGTTTGTCCAGGCGCAGCCCTGTGATAGTCGAGGAGCATCTGTACTCAGCAGATCCCCATTATATGTCTGGCACTGTGCTGTCTATGGCGAAGGCGTGAAAGAAGTATACAATAGGCTTACGGGAAACTCCTAGGATGGCTGGAGAGAAGAGCTAAGGCACATACATGAAGAATTAGGGCAAGGCGTGATTTTATATATTAGCATACAGTAATTAGCATAGATTCAAGTGCCAAATTGAGTGATTCCAACAATTAGAGAACAGGGCAGCATGTTGTAAGACGAAGATTACGTGTTATGAATAGTAAGTATAAAATGAGTTAGAGAAAGGAGATAAATGAAGGCTGGGGTGGGGAGAAAGGTTTTAAGAAGGAGTGAGATTCAATCTGAGTAATGCAGAAAGATGGTAATAAAACAAGATGTTGGATAACTTGAGAGCTTTGCTGGGTGCTAGATACTCTTCTGATTTTCATAATAGCCCGGCGAGGTAGGTCTTACCAATATTCCACTTTTACAGATGAAGAAGTTGGGGCACAAAAGGGTTAAATATGGTTCAGGAGGGTACAGCTGGGAGGTGGAGGAGCTTCGATCTGAACCCACAGTTTACCTTCAGCCCTTACGCTTAACCGCTGGACCGCGTTACGTATTAATAGAGTTTGGTATTTATTCCAGGCACTTAGCAGCCTGGGGCTTAGAGCTGAGTCGAGCGAGAAGGGGAAGGACCAACCCTGGGCGGCAGGGGATGGGGCAAAGGGTGATCTATCTGGGAGACATGGTACTGGTCACCCGGTGCCAGGCAGGTGGTCTAGCCATGAGTCCATCTGCAGCAGCTGGACAGAAAGGCAGAAACCAAGCATTAACTACAGGTGGGAAAGGAGAAGTGGCCGACTCTAGGGTGGGGTGTCACCCCCCACCCCTCCAGCCTCCGTCGTCCATTTCTTCCCTCCCCGTCTGGCTTAGAGTCCAGGGTTTGTCATGTCAGTGACTTGCCAGCCAAAGTCTCTAACACCCTTCCCTCCTAGCCTCCCTTGGCCCTAATCAGTCATGCTTTCTTGGCAAGACTCCAATTCTAGAAAAACCCAACTTTCTCTGAGCTTTCTCTAAGCCTATGGATGAATAGCCAAATTTCGGTAGAAAAAAGTCACCCGTTGAGGCCTACTGAAAATTCGTGACTCTCCACCGTAGCTGCACTCTTAGCGCTGCCCGTCTGTCCTACCGCAGGGCCAGCGCCATCGGTTCTTGTCTGGATGGCTGAAGTGGCCTCCTAACTGGTCACCATTCTTATCCCCCTGAAGACCACTTCCCGACAGCACCAGAATGACAGAAATCTGATGATGCCACTCCTGGCTTACCCCTTAGCCCCTCACTGGCTTCTCAGCCCCGTTGAAATGAAATTCAAGCTCCTGACATCCCCAAGGCCCTCTGTCACCCGGTTCCTTCCTGCCTCTCTGCCCTCATCTCCCACTGTGTTCTTTCTCCCTCACTCCCTCCAGGTCACTGGGGGACTTTGAGTTCCTTGTTTACGCCAAGCTTGTTCCTGCTTAGGCCTTGGCATTCATTGTTCCCTCTGCCTGGGGCGCCCTTCCCGGATCTTCCCATGGAGGACTTCTCATCCCAATGCCACCTGCTGGGAAAGGTCTTTCCTCCACCCCTTAGATGAAAGTGCTCCTTCTTCCTTTTTTAAATTATATATTTTTTCCTTCAAAGTACTTATCACCAGCTAAAATCCTTATTTTTTTTTACCTATAATGGTGGGGACTGTTGAATGCCTACCCAATATTTATTCTCCTCTCTTACTTACTAACAGAACCCAATTTTCTTTGTGGCAACTTCACAGAACAAATCCCTTTGTTAACGGGATTTGTTCTGTAAAAATTGCATTCAGTCAAAAGGCCACACTCAAGGATTCAGAAGGCCACATGTGGCCCAAAGGCTGCAGGTTCCCCACCCCTGGAGGGCTTCAGGGAAGCTCTATAAGGGGGCCTGGCTCAGCTGGGTGGCATCACTTTTTGTCTTTCTTTCTTTCTCTTTCTTCTTGCTAGAATATAGATAAAATGAATGGAGCCGTGGCAGCCATTTTGGAATATGAGGTGCTTTGAAGGGCGCAAGTCACATGCTAAGGATGGTAGATCAGAAAGGCAGGAGGAATCTGGGTTCCTGATGTCATCATGGAGTTACTCTACGAGTTCGGGACTGCCAATCTCCAGATTTATTTTATGTGAGGGGAACTAGACCTCTAATTTGCTTAAATTGGTCTTATTTGGGTTTTCTGCTATACTTAACCAAACCTATCCCTAACAAACTTATTTATAATCTTTCTTCCTTGACTAGAATGTGACCTTCATGAGTCCAGGGACTTTTCTTTGCTCTTACTGGTACAATGATGAGTGTATGGTAATAGAGATTTCCCGAAGTGCTATTTATGGGATATGAAGCAGCCAGGATAGACGAGGTTTTGCTAAAGTAATAACGGTAAAATATCAGTGGCCTAACACCACAGAAGTTTATTCCTGCTCAGTTACAGCCATCTGAAGGTTTGAGGAGATCTCCAGGTAGATGTTCTCTGGGTCCACCATTGTTGGTTGCTTTGACCTAGTAGCATCTTTCTCTCAAGTTCACTGTGCTTCAGAGTTCACCCTGGCAGCAGAAGAGAGCATGAGGAGTCATGTGCCAGCTCTTATACACTTTCTCCTTGAAGTATATGTGCTATTTGTGCTTACATTTCATTGGCCAGAGTCAGTCATATGGCCACGATTATCTTCAAGGGGGTGGGAAGGGAGGAGAAATGGAAATATCAGAGAAGAATAGTGGATCTACCATAGGATCCATGCCATCTTTGAAACTGCTGGAGAGGGAGAAAGGAAGCCACTTGTGTATTGACTCTTCCTTGAATTTATCTTTTTTTTTTTTTTTGGAGATAGGGTCTTGCTCTGTTACCCAGGCTAGAGTGCAGTGGCATCATCACAGCTTACTGCAGCCTCCAACTCCTGAGCTCGAGTGATCCTCCTGCCTTGGCCCCCTGAGTAGCTGGGACTACAGGCACGCACTACTATGCCCTGCTAATTTTTCTATTTTATGTAGAGACAGGGTCTCGCTCTTGCTCAGGCTGGTCTTGAACTCCTGACCTCAAGCAATCCTCCTGCCTTGGCCTTCCAAAGTGCTAGGATTGCAGGCATATGCCACCATGCTAGGCCCTTGAATTTATCTTTGAAGTATAAGAATGACAACTTCTCAACCACATGGACCAGCTTATTGCTCAGCCAGGATTGTTGAGAGCATTGCCTGTGGGTATTAACTCCAGACCTAATTTTTGGTGCCATCAGACTATTATATTCTGTTCTCCCACTTGGTTCTACTACCTGGATCTGCTCCTTAGTAACGCGTTTTAAATCCTAAACCTTTGTATCATCTTTGCTCACATCCAAACTTAATGGTCCTGTGTCCCATCACTTCAGAATTTTGGATTAAGCCATAAACTAATTCAAGCTAAGATGTGATAGTTTGATAAAATAACTCACCTAACATATTTGCATTTTAATGGAGGCTCTCTATGCCTTAAAGCAGAAGGGTTGTAATTTCAGGCACCCTGGTAAGCAGGTTGGAAAAATATTTTTATCCAGAGGAGCCTTTTACTGCTCCTTAAATCTTATCACACTACTCTGCAGACAGAACAGAACTGACTCTCTTGGCTGGTTTCCGCCACTTTCTAAGCCAGAGACCTCCTGGGGAGAGGGTGAAACGATAACAAGGTAGGCCCTGTTTTATTAAGTATATTGGTAAGAGAAGAAAGGAAACTTATTCAGAGGAGATGGACTCAGATGTGCAGAGAAAAACAAATAAAGCATTCCACTACCCTGTCCCCTGATAAAACATCCATTGGCGTTCATAGAGGAATTATGTTGCTTTCCCATAAAAGACATCTCGGGCTTTTTGTGCCGTTGTGGAAACAGCTAGGTTTCTTTCCTACTGTTTGACATTTTCCATGCTTGTTGCTAAATCTTTGACAGAAGCATTAGCTGGGCTGAAGAATAATAGTATTGTAAGAAAGCTGATAATGGCCTAGAAAAAAAAATATGTATAATACATACCTTGACATTGAATCGCTGAATACTTTAATAAGTAATGCACACAAACGGAGGCCTTTTGTGTTGACATAAAATGTAAGCTCTACCTTTCTTCTCATTGAGAAGTATAAAGAACAGGAGAGGAAAACAGATGGAAAAAATTCAAATATTTTCCTTTGCGGACTTTGATGTGCCAATATGCTATACACCAATGGGTTCTTTTTAATTTCCTTAAGTGTTAGAGGATGAGAGCGTGTGCGAGAGACGGGAGAGAGCATGTGTGTTGCATTTCTTGATGTTTTCCAGAAACCAGTTCCAGATGAGAGACTCTTATTCTAATGTGGCTTCCAGAATCCCAGGGGACTCGATAGGCTAACTAGTAGAGAGCACCACTGACGTCAAAGAGCACAAGGTACCAGTGGCCAAGAGCCGCCCTTGGTGCCAGAACGACTTCATATGACTTGAAATGCAGCGTCTTCAGGGGTGGAGCGGTTGGGACACGTGATCACAGAGCCTTCAAGGTGGGGAGTGAATAAGAGCAATAAAAGTGGAAGATGTCCACTGCTTTACAGAACCCGACTAACGCAATTCACCAGGTTTTGGTGACTATGGTAGTTTTTTGACTTAAATTTTTGGGAAAAAGATCCTTATACATTTCCATTGTAAAGATTCTCCTCCTAGGGTGTCAGATGATAAACTCAAAGCCCTTTTGTTGCTTTCTGTCACTTTGCAGCTTTCTCTACAAAAGCAATTACTGCCCCCACCTTCTTCCTTCCATCCTTTGCTCATTCTTCACGCAGTTCTTAAAATGCCTCTTCCTTGGTGACAGCTATTTCCTTGCTGTCTGGTATGGAACTCTGACCCCAAATATGCCTAGTTACCTCCTGGGGATTATAATTAACCCTAACTAGAAATAGATTTGGTTAGGACGTATTTTTGGCTCCAGGTAATAGGAAACAAGGTTCCCAGTGGCCTGACCAATAAAGATTCTTAAATGTCTCGTGTGGCAAGAAGTCTGTTATTATGAGTTCTGTGGTTGGAGCTGTGGCTCCCGAATGCCACTAAGGTCCAGACTCTTTTCCATTTTCTGCTCTGTCATCTCTGGGTACAGGTCTGCGGGCCTCATGCTTAGCACCTCCTGGTCACCAAATGGTAGTCCTCTGCATTTAAGGAGGGAAGCAGGGAAGTGAACGACAAAAAGGATCCTCTTTTTTTATCAAGGAGGGAAAAATCATTTCCCACGAGTACACCAACAGAATCTCATTGTCCAGTGGCAGATCTCGTGGCTATTCCCAGCTGCAAGAGGGCCATGAAAATTAGGATCTTATAAAGGGAAATAGGATTGTCAAGATTAGCTTAGACTCGTGATTCACTACCTGGAAACAGGGTGGTCTTACTGGTAAAGACGACGTTGAGGGCAGGTAGGCGACTACAGTGTCTGCTACAAAACTTCCTCAAGGAAGCTGTTTTTCTGTGTATAGATGGTACATTTTAATCCCGCTCTTGGTTTACACCGCAAATATATACCTTCCTCTACAATGTAGGTATGTTCCTGGGTGGTGGCTGTAAATGTCCCTACACGAAATAATGTTTTTCCTATCATTTTCATTAACAAAAACTAAGATGGGTTCACACGCAAAGTATTTTGCTCAAGATCGTACCAAATTACATGTTTAAAATGGTGATCGTACAGACTGTATAGGTAATTTCCATATTTGAGCAATAGATGTGTTCCAGCATAGTGCCCCTAAGGTGACAAGTGAATTCTATATTTCTTTTAGCCATTATTGTGAAATTGGAGATATATACCCACTGGAAAACATTATTCTGCAGGTGGTAGACGTAGCTGAGAAAAGATAGCAGATGAAGTTTTGATATGATGTGCAAGCTCCCGAACTGGGCTTTGAGCCAGAACCACCTTTGGGGCCTTTCTGAAACTATGAAATTCCCAAACTTCTCTTCAAATCAGTGGAATCATAATCTCCGAGACAGAGGCCTGGAAAGCTGCGGATTTAGAAAGCCTCCCATGTGATGTTGACGCGTAGGCAGGTTTAGGAACCATTGCCATAGACTCAGACCCATAGAGTTATGGAATTTAATAGGACTTTGAAATAATTTGGTCCAAATCCCTCATTTTAAAAATGAGGAAAGAGAAGTTATGAGACTTGCTAGTGGTCACAGAGCTACACAAGAAGCAGAGGGCTGACTTTAGTCCTCTCATCTCTGACACTTGTGTTCTTTTTTTTTTTTTTTTTTTTGAGACAGAGTCTCACTCTGTTGCCCGGGCTAGAATGAGTGCCGTGGCGTCAGCCTAGCTCACAGCAACCTCAAACTCCTGGGCTCAAGCGATCCTTCTGCCTCAGCCTCCCGAGTAGCTGAGACTACAGGCATACACCACCATGCCCGGCTAATTTTTTTCTATATATTTTTAGTTGTCCAATTAATTTCTTTCTAATTTTAGTAGAGACGAGGTCTCGCTCTTGCTCAGGCCGGTCTCGAACTCCTGACCTTGAGCGATCCACCCGTCTCGGCCTCCCAGAGTGCTAGGATTACAGGCGTGAGCCACCACGCCCGGCCTGACACTTGTGTTCTTGCCAGTAAGTATAGCACCCCACTAGAGAAGGGATTTAGGATGCTTTATGTGGTGTTTCCACAGTTTTACAGTACCTTCTTGGAGTCTACTGCTTGTCTTCATATCTCTTACTCCTTTCTTTTATCGGGCCATTTATCAGAATGTAGGATTTTCTGCGGGAGTCATCACATTCCTCATTCTTAGAACTTCTTCCTTAGGGTTGAAGATGTACATTGCTCTGCAGAACCAGGCTAATGCAATTCACCAGGGGATACTAATATCAAAAGGATGCATCCCAAATGGAAATCTTAAATCTGAAGATTTTATACATTTTATGTTAGCATTTTTGTTCAAAATTCTGTAAAATGAGCTTATTTGCATTAAGATATTACTTATGATAGATCCTGAAGCCTCATTATTATAAGGGAAAAGGATAGGATGCTAAAACTCCATTCATTAGACAAACTTCTTTTTGAATGCTTATTATATACTTGGTACTGTTGCAGATGCTGCAATAAGGAAGGTTGTAGGAAGATTTTGGGATGGTGGAAGAGAGAAAAGTATGAACAGACCACTATGAAATAGTGTGGCAGCTGTAAAATTCAAGGAATGTACAAAACACAGTGATGGTGTGAATGAAGGGTTTAACTTCTGGGGTAGGGATGGGAGGGTGCTTTATACAAGGATGTGACTTCTGAGTTAAGTCCTGTATGGAATAGAAACTCAAGAAGGGAACAAAGAGGACAGACATCCATGTCTATGCAAACAACATGTGCAAAGACCCTGGGGCATGAAGCAGCCTGGTATGCTGGGGAACTCTAAGTGTGCTATGGAACGTGGTAGGGCTGGCAATGGCAGTGCAGAGGAGGCTAGCTTGGGAAAGGACTTACATGATATGTTAAGGCATTTGGACGTTACCCACAGACAACCGGGTGTGTTGAGTTTTCAGCAGGAAGTAGCTGGCTCAGTGAGAAGTTGCTCTGTAGAGGGGACATTCTGAAGGCAAGAAATTGGTTAGGGGCGATTGTAATAGTTCTAGTAAGACAATGTAGGACATTTCCATGGGGTAGAAATAGTGGGGATAAGGAAGAGAGGAAGGTGCCCATAGGTGTTGAGGTCAAGTTGGCAGGACCTGGTGGCTGACTGGTTGTAGAGAATCGGGAAGAGGGAAGAGTTGAGAATAATCTTCATATTTCACACATTGGGAAGAGGGCACCAAAAAAGAAAATTTTTGTTTTGTTTTGTGGGGAATATAATGAATTTAGTAATGACCCTTGAATCGAGGTATCTAAAAGATGTATGATGAAATTTTCCAGAAGTTCAGAGAGACCTCTCTGGGGCTGTAGCTTTGAGAGTTATCATTTTGATGTTCTGGTCTGCATCTCCCACGTTGAGTAAGAAGAGACCTGCTGCCGTAAACCAGGAATTTCTAACACTTAACGAGTAGCTTTGTTAGCTTTTGCTGCATAACAAACCACCCCAGACTTAGGGCCTTAAAACAACAAACATTTGTTATTTCTCATGATTCTATGGTTTGGCTGGGTGGTTCTTCGAGTGGTCCAGCTGAGGCCAGATGACCTGGGATGGCCGTTCTCACACGTCTGGCCTCTGGCAACAAGATGTCTTGGCCAGGTACCTCTGATCATCAACAGGCCAGCCCACGCTCGTTCACATGGCGGCAGCTAAAGGATTCCCAGGAGTAACAAAAGAGGGAAAATCTTCAACGTACAATCGCTCTTTAAGTTTCTGCTGTGTTACATTTGCTATGTGCCATTTGTCAAAACAAGTCACCTGGCAAGCCCAGAGCCAGTGTGGATAGGGACCTAGACTCAGAAAGGGGGATTATTATGGTTATTTTCACAAACAATCTCCCATAGGGGTATGGCAGGTGGGAAGGGATCCCACAAATATACTTGGTGCCTAGCAGTGTACTAGGCAATGCAGAACAGCTTATAGAGGCAAGAAATCTGCTCAAAGTCACTCTTACTAAGTGAATGAGCTGTCATTCAAACCTTACTCCGTCTAGATCCAAGGTCAGCGCCTGTGCTACCCAGACTGTCTCTACCTAATTAGTATAAGCTCCTGGTATCCTCAAACCCTCACACTGTGCTAAGAGCCCCTTTTGCTGCTGCTGAAATAAACAAAAAAGAGTCAAGTGATCCTTTAACATGCTGAGCTTAGAAGTTATCTGCCTGTATTTGACCATTTGTTCCTGATTATGACTGAGGCTAATCGTTTATCTTACGGCTGGTTAGGGATATTGGGACATTAAGTGCCGTTAGCTCATTCTGGGGTTTGGCACATGTGCCTCGGGATGACTCACAGGCAGTGTTAGTCCTGCCTTTGAAAGGTGTTTATTTGTCCTCATTACGTCTTTGAGCAATCTATTCTTCCCGCAAATGACGATTGCTTCCTTCAGGCTTGCTTTCAGGAGGGCTACCCTGGAGTAGGCGTCCTGGTCACTAAGTCTGTCACCGACAGACTCACTGAGTCTATTTTAAAATGTGTGGGGTTTTTATTGTGTAATGTGGTGTAATATTGCAAGAATCATCAGTAGGTGTTAGGAGAACACCTTCCTCTCATTGGAACTCCTTTCTTGGCCTTTGAAATAAGGTGATTAGACTAGATTTACATGGAGTGTAAATCGACAACCACCTCTAAGGTGTACCTGCTCATGATTTGTAATCCTTGCTTGAGAGGTCACAGGAGAAGGTCAAGGGTCTGGGTCAGCTTGTGTGGTCCTGGCCCGAGCACCTCTCTAGCCTCATTTCCTGCTACTCGCCTTCGTGGCTATGCTATAACCCCAGCTGTTTCCTAAAAACCCATGTTCCCTAACGCTGTCACGACTCTGCACGTGTGGTTCCTCTTCTGGGAAGGCTCTTCTCCTTAAGGGACTCTTTCCTTGTCCTTTCAATCCCAGCTCAAACGTCAGAGGTGGTGGCCTCTGCGAAGTCCTTCATAATCTCTACCATCCCACGAGTTCCCAGCAGTGTCAAGGGCTCTTTCCTCTGCCCTCTGGTGTCCTGCGTGTACTTCCAGTGATGTGCAATCAACCTGTATTATAATTTTATTTTCTTCCTTGTGCTAGGAATTCTTGAAAAGACTGTGGCTTGGTTTTCTGTCTCTAGACCCCTGGCACGGTGCTTGGCATATAGATGACGCTCAGTACGTGATGAGAGATTGGATAGCTGCCTCCATCCTATGCTACCAAGGCTCCAAGTCCTCCAGCATTTTCTGATGGCAGTATCGATCTCCATTTCATAATGTTGGGAGATGTATTGTCATTGTCACTGCTCCCTAAGCATTAGGGGTAATGTCTTTAGGTTTGGCAGAAAGGTAGGGTGTCTCTAGCCTCCAGGTGCCCGCTATGAATTCTAGACAAGTTCTAGTTTCCCATACCTGAGTTTTCACTAACCTCTGGTTTGGGGTGATTTGAGATTCTTAGAATTATATGTTCTAATGTTCGCAGAGAATGATCAACTATTGCTCTTGTTGCTGACATTGCACATGGGTGGAGGAGTGATCTAATCAGGGTATGTGCCAGACGGATTGAGGGAAGGACAGACAGAAGGCAGGGGGATGACACAGACGTCACAGGGAGCTCCCAAGCTGGGGTGACGGGGAGGATGGGTGCTGGTGCCTTTCGCAGAAGTGCCCAACACAGAAAGAGGATCAGGTTGAGCCAGAAAGGTGATACATGTTTGGTTATGTTGAGCTTGAAGAGTTTATGGCAATCAAATAGACGGTCAGCACTGTGGGCTTCAGGCTGGGGAGAAAAAGGCCAGAATCACAGTGGTTTACTGAAGCTGGGAGGGAGGTTGGGATCTCCAGGAAAGAATGTATAGAGGCAAGAGAAGCTGGTAAATGTAAACTTGGAGAATGTCTATTCTACCAATGAGCCAGAGGGATGGGCAAAGATGTAGGAGTCTCAGAAGAATATCAAACTGCTGAAATTTATGGAGAAGAGTTTGTCAATAGCTTGTTTGCAGACTCTGTGAAAGGGAACTGTTGCTTATATATCTTAAGTGGAAAAGAGAATCGAATGATGCTCTCCTCAGCTATGTGCAGAGGGCTTAGAGGCTTGCATGGAGGACAGGGCCTCACCCAGCCAGCCGGATCAGCCTGGGCAGTCAGAGAGGAGACAGATTTTGCATGGAAGTGAGGAAAATTTCAAGAAGATGCTGATGATCGGTGAGGAATGTCGAACGACACAATCAGTGGAGTTTTAATACTGGTAGAATTCCTGACTGCTTTGTATTTTTTTGAACAATGTGTTTTTTTTTTTTTCCGTGTAGTCTTTTCCCAAGAGCAAAAGGTATATTTCTAGTTTACAAGCATGATAACTAGATCCAGATGGGATAACCCCTGTGGGGTTTTATTTGTTTGTTTTGTAATAAGCAATCTGTATTCAGAAAATATCTTGGGAATTCTCATTTATTTTTTGTGGTAGAATATACATAAGATTTTTGCCATTTTAACCATTTTTAAGTGCTCTATTTGGCATTAAGTACATTCATAACGTTGTACAACCGGCACCGTGATCCATTGCCAGTTCTTTTTTTATCATCCCAGAGACTCTGTACCCAGCGAACAACTGCTCCCCGTTTCCCCCGCACGCAGAGTCATACAATACTTGTCCTTTGGGGTCTGGTTTATTTCACTTAGCATATCCTCAGGAATTCTGGGCAGCTCTCTGGAATTTAGCTGCCTAATGTTTTGGATACAGATTTCTGGAGTATGTGACATAATTCCTCAATTATTTTCTCAGAGTCTTTTGTTCTGCCCCTTCTTGAAATGGCGAATAGAAGTTTCTACCCAAAGAAGCCATTTGGCACATTTTTATTACAACCTCCAATAGCAACAGTTGTGGGACGGTAGTCCTGGTGGTGGTTTCAATGTTGGCCAAAGGCCTTTGCGGAGGAATTGTGGCAGATGGCGGTACTGACCCACCCCAAAGGTGCCCCGTGTCATACACTCCTGGACACGTAGGGGCCCCTGGAAATCCTTCATTATGCAATAGATTGCCTGGGCTTCCTCATCCCGAGTAATTACAACCCCTGCTGTGTGAACACTTGTCACATGTCAAAACACTTCTTCATTTTAATGGCTTTAATAAAAAAATTTTACAAGCCCCAATTTTTTATTATTAGATTTCAACTGACATAAAATTACCCTGCCAAATTGCTATAAAAGTTTCTAAATGCTTAGTCCCAATTTCTGTCATTCTCTTGCGGCCCAGTAGCAAATGGTGCTCAGACCACACCCTGAGTAGCTCTGCTATAGGTAGCACCACACACAGGGAGGGTTGCTTGGAAACTCACTTTAATAAATTTCTGGAAAGATTTGTTCTCTTAAGGCAACGTCTGCTCTTGCTGGCTCTTTGCTCTCTCATACCATGGGAGGAGATGGGTTTGCCTGAGCAAATCTTTGACTATTACCCAGCCTCTGGGGAAGAGACACTCTTCCAATTGTTCTGCATCATACTTGTGTCAGGAACTTCGATGTGGGGCCGTGAAATGTCATTGGCTAGAAATCTTATCTGGAATTTTACAGTGGTCGAATTTGGTTCTCTCAAGGCCCTGCTATAGGGCTTTGTCGTGTTCCATTCCCAAGGCAAATCGTCAACATGCCACATCAGAAATCCTTTAGGTTACCTTGCTGAGCTAAATGGTGCAACTCTGCCACAGACGTGCCGATTCCCAGCCCTTTTTGAGTCTTGTTAACAATATATAGATCTCTGAACCTTTCTTGGTGCATGTGATGTGGGTGTCTCCAGTAATTCTGTGAGTTAATGCAATGTTGAGTCTTATGTGACAGGTGAGTCTTAAGGGAAAACGGGATCATAAGAAACGGGCTGTGTAGATGGGCAACACTACAGCATACTTCCACTTAGAAGGTCGTGATTGAAGTCCAGAGGTACACGTGGCACATGAATGTCAGGCTGACGGCTACCAAACACCTCAGCATAGCAGGAGGCGGCATGGTGGCACAGTGCGCAAAAGCTGAGTTGGAGTTTAGACTGGGGTTCGATTCTTCCTCTGCCATTTATAGTATCTGTGAGTTTGGGCAAGTATTTAACCCCTCAAATCCTCATGGATTAAAAATGTGAGGAGTGCTTAGCGTATAGCAAGCACTCATGCATTGGTTTCCTTCTCCTCTCTGATTTCTCTGCTGTGGTCCAGAGAACGGCTTCTGAATGCTCGGGTTATAGGTGGGAAGCACAGCAATTGCATCACAGGAGTGACTGAGAACAGGTTGATGCTGCCTGCTGTTGCATGGCTTTTTTCCTGGAGAGTCTGAAGCCCTTGTCTCTCTCTTTTTTTTTTAGGTTCATTTTTCTAAGGAAAGAAGTCCTTGTCTCTTAAAGAGATTGTGTTTGGTAGCAGTAAACAGGCTTTTAGCAAAATGGCTTTTTAATCCCATTCAAGCGTATTCTGCACTCACAATAGAAATGCAAATGAAAGCTAAAATGAGATATCGTTTTTCACCTATTGGTTGGGCAAAGATCGAGAGTTGGATACCAGGCTGGGTCAGGGAAGTTCTGACAGCAGGCCCTGGGAGGAGAGTAAACTGGGACAACGTTTATGGAGAGCAATTTAACAATCACGATTTTAAAATCACAAATGCACATTTCACTTCTAGAAATGTATTATATTTGCTTACATGGAAAATAAAGAGTTTACTGATATAATGTGATCTTCAAGATGTATTTTTAAGTGAAAGACACAAAGCGCAGCAGAATGTGTATACATTGTATATATAGTATTTATGGTAAATAAAAAGAAAAATATTCATTCGTATATCTAAAAAGGAAGATTTTGGGCTGACCCAGACATGTTTAACTGTGGAAACTCAAAGGAAACGAAATGGAACCACAGTGCTTGGGGGAGTATATAATAAAGTTTAGTTTTCTCTGTAGGTTGAAACTTGGGTAAATTATATGAGGTCAGGTTGGCTGTTTGCTCACACTTCTGCTCTCAGCTCCTAGGACAGGACGGGATGGTAGTCCTGGTGGTGTTTAGCTAAACACAGTTGAATGAATAAATGGATGAAGGAAGGATGAGAGGCAACTTGACTTCTCTCGTGAGCTCACAATTGAATGGATCCTGCCAGTGGAACCAGGGAATTACTGCATCACCAAACTCATCTACTGTGCACTGCGAATGTTTTGGAAGGCCGTGATTGAGATGGAGGAGAAACAGAACTGGGGCCTGTATAACCGGGGGCCATGTGACCTGATTATTGATTGCCGGAAAGAGCCAGCATCATTATGTAAGAGAACCCAACACCACTTGATAGCAATTTGAGAGGAAAATTTATATAGAAAACCTTTGCGATCGGGTCAGTTTTATTGGTTATTTTATAAAAAAAAAATAAATGTTTATGATAGAAAATAAAGATAAGCACAACATAATAATTAATAATTCCACTAGACAGACAGAGCCACTGTTAACATTTTGGGATGCATCTTCCAGACTTCACTTATAGCACACCTCCCTCCCTTTTTTAAATAATCTAATTTTTTGTTTCATTAAAAAAATGAAACCAGAATTATTCAAGTCAGTTAAAATTTTCCCTTTTTGATTTTATTTCTACCCTGATATTTTGCCACGTTTGAGAAAAGTAGCACCCATCTTGTCTAGGCCATTCCCATATTCACTTTTATAACTTTTGTGGTCTGCCGTAGTGTTTAGGTTGTAATCCTCTTTTCTGATTATTCTCCATAACATATGGTGACCTCTTCCACAACCACGCAGGATGACGTTCAGTTCCTTTGCACGTCCCATCCTTCTCCTTTGTGCCTTCTTCCACATGGCCTTCCTTTTGCCTTGAAAACCACCCCAACCCTCAATTTTTCTTGTTTTTTTAAAATCAAAATTTAAATATTTTTAGAGATGGGGTCTTACTATGTTGCACAGGCTGGTCTTGAACTCCTGGGCTCAAGTGATCCTCCCAGCTCAGCCTCCCAAGTGGCTGGGATTGCAGGTGCGTGTGTGCCACCATGTCTGGCCCCATATTTTCTTACTGCCTCATTCCTTTGTGTTCTTCAGTCCTCAGCCATCCAATGTCATTTCCACAAGAAGCTTTACCTGGCCATCCATTCAGCGAGCTACCTCTTCTCCACATCATGATTACACCTTGCACAAAGCTCAATGTCTTAGCATACTTACTATACACTGTAATTTTGGGCTTCCTTGTCTGTTTCTCCTACTAGACTGTAATCTTTAAGTAAAGGAACAATATCTTATTCAACCTAAATATCCTGGAAGCTAATGTTGGGACCAAGAAAATAGTAGATGTTCAATAAATGGAAGTGCATTGAGCAAAAGCATAAAATGTACACAGAGTTTTATAGTCGATAAGACAGCTTTCACATGCTTTATCTTACTTCACTCACTCCTCTACTCCTGGTGTTTCCGTTTAGGTGATGTTTCCATTTAGGTGATGTCTTAGGAGTCACCTTCAGCTGTTCTCTGTCCATTCGTCACTTCTCTCCTGGGAGCAGAGGGATCTCTCTGATTGGTAGCCTGGGAAGAATAATCTGGACATGCTCAGCTAAGCTTAGCTCTTCTCTTTCCTTTTGGGATGCGCTGCTCACCGACATCCTGAGCTTTCCTTTGCTCTTCCGAGACCTAATTCGACAATCTCCCTGCAGCGTGGAGGCCTGCTCCAGCCCAGCGTGGCCTGGGACTGAATGAGTCATCTGGGTCATTCTGGGGTTCAGGTGGCAGGTCCATTTACTCCGCCTTCCAACCTGGCCTCTCTCAGGAATAGAGGTGAACATTCTGGTCTCCATCTAACTCTTCATTTTGCTTTTCTATTTATTTAGGGCCTGGGTTGAGAAGAGACATAATATTTATTGAGGCACCATTGGCCACCCCCATAGGTGATGTGACTATTATACCCATTCAACTGCAGAGGAAACTGAGCCTCTGAGCTGCCAAATGACAGGTTTACCGCCAGGGCATTGTTGAGACTTGATGTCAGGTTTTCTGACTCTCTAAATCATGTTCTTTGCAATGTGAGTTATTTTTTGAATTTGCTTTCCACTATCTAGCCTGTAAGCTGTAGCCAGAATTTCCACACATGGTGAAAGGAGAACTCAGGCATCCTTAAGGACCTTCTGATTCTGAGTCTATAATTCACCTTCTGCGCTGGCATATGATGGTCCATTTCTCTGTTATCCTTCCCCGTGGGGCACACGCTAAGCGCTCGGTAAATGTATGCTTGCCACCAGCCTGATCGTTTAGCATGAGAGGCCCTCAAGAACAGAAACAGGCTGTGTAAACATTCACTACAGATGGTTGCAAAGGAGCTATGAAGTCATGTCTTCAGTATGGGAAGAGCTGAGCAATGGCTTTCTCAGTCACACCCATAGGGACAGCTCAAGGCTCCATTAATCAATCAAGTTATCCTCAGAAAGGACGGTGTGAGCTGAGGGTAGGGGCTGGTGCCTGCCCGACCACTGGCTCCATCCCCTGCGTTGGGCTAGTTGAGCCAGGCTTTCTGTTCCAGTGTGCAGTTTCCCAAATAAGCTCAGCTTTGGAAAACAGTTTCCCTTTACTTTTTATGCGTTTTCTGGGCTTTCGAACCCATGGGTATTTTGAGGGAAACATAGTCCATGTGTTTCTGATTTACTTACATTAAACTTGCCAGAAGTTTCTTTTGTAAAATCTATTTCACGTCTGGGAAACCTTTTCAGCCTGTTTTTGAGAGCCTTTTAGCCCAGATCTTCACACTCAAAAGGAAGCAGAGAATTGAAACAATTATTAGGGTATAATTGAGACCAGAAAAGCCCTTTTGCCTTTGTTACCTGAGCATTTCTGGGAACAGGTAAGCTAGAAAGTCCAGAGGTAATTGCTCTAGTTACCCACTTCACGTTTCATGCGTGGATACAACCTTTAGACATTAACATCTTTCTTCAAAGCACTGCATGCAAAATTTCGATTTTCTAGTTCAGCTAATCTTGGATAAGTGTCCCTGGTCTGTTTCCTATTCAGAAATCTCTGAATTTGAGTAGGTTATAAATTTGATAAAGTGCTTTTATTTATTTATTCTTTGCTTGGAGGAGAGAGTGACATAAATTCAGGTAAAAATAATGTACATAAAACTTTCAAACTGTACTACTAACTTTCGGATGATAAGTATTATTATTTTTATTAGCAATACATGTCAAAAGTGTTGAAGAGTGGTTGGGAGAGGTGAAGTGGTAGGAAAAAGAATATATGGGGGGACAGATAGGGACAGCCCACTTAAGAAACAAGAAAAGCAAATTATAGCCAATCCACCCAAGATACACATCAATTTAAGAAGCTAAAACTATGTTTTCATAGTTGTCTAAATTTCTAGTCTAGAAGACTGGATGCAGGACAAGTGCTGGTTTGAAGAGTGGGGACCCCTAAGAGCAGAAAAGAGTCCCCTAGCCCCAACCTCAAACCAAACAGGGATTATCACACATTGACAACTTACCTCCATTGTCAACATTTACTTGAATTTTCAGTTTTTTCCTGAAACTTTATAGCATTTTCATAAAATCAAATTGTGATTTTGGAATCTTATTTTCCACTCTCCTCCATTTTGCAAAATTTGAATATGTGCTTTCGCAGAAAGGGGTTTATGCCGAGTTGTTCCAGAAATTACAACTAGTGAAAGCAGTAAGACGATGTGATAGGTAGAGGATACAAAACAAAGGGCTTTGGCAGAGCCCAGGCTTTTCAAGGGGGAGCCCAGGTTTCAAGGGAGGTACCGTCTTTTAACTTTCACAGTGCACAAAATTCCAAAAAGGAGCGACGAGAAAGGGAAGGGAAGGAGAATGGGAAAGGCAGCCTCCTGGGGTGTCTTTTGTTTTCAGTGGGCCATGGGAGAGTCATGGAATATTCTGGGTCTCAGTTTCTACAACTGTAAAATAAAAATGTTTGATTATTGATCATTATGGCCTTTTGTTGATCAAAGGTGCACGATTCATAACCCCCCTCGCCACAAAAAGACCAAGACAGAGGATAGAGACACAGTGATGGGATATGACTATAGCACTAAGGTTTGCTAGAAACCTTCACTCGGAGGACGATGCCAGCAGTAAGGAGCCCCATTTTGCCTAACCCAGGACTCAAATCAAAGTCTGCTGAATTCTTTTCCAGAGCCTTTTGTATTGTAAGCAAGCACCAAGATGTAATTTGTCCTTAGAATACAGGGAAGATGCTCAAAATGGTATGATATTGATACCCTTTATAGTTTGTTATTTAGATATTTAACATTTTACAACTGTGACCTTTTGGATAATCATATACTACTGGATATTGCTTCATAATATTTAAATCTGAGATTTCATATGTTGAGCTGGTGTAAAATTAGGGATTCCTGTCCTCATCCTTAAGAACATACTAATTTTCTTGCCTACTTAAAAGGTTTTATTTTTAAATATGGGAAACTGCAGGGTTTTTTTTTTTTTCATCCAAATTAAACCAGATATAAAGTGGATGAAATCTTAACTGTCATGTCCTGCCTTGGAATTATGTTCTGCTTTCTCTGAACACCTGCTTTCCCACAATGTACCTGCTCCTCTGGAGGTTCTAAGCTTGGTTCGGCTACTACTTGTGTAGGTAAGTTTGTAAACACTGTTTATAATTTCTGGGCTTCCATTTCGTTATTTGAAGAAGGCACTACTTGGCTAGATAGGTAGGTTTCTTTCTGGCATTATATGATTCTACCAGAAGCAGATATTTTTCTGTCAGTTTCTTTGGGAAAGATGAAAAAGGAAGAAAAAAGTTTCAGTAGCTAATCCAAAATGCTACTGACTTCAATCTTTCACAGAGGAAAGCAAAAACAATTACTACAGGTAAACTGATCAAAATATGTTCTGACAACTTTATCAGGCGATACATGCTGACACTTGTCTGGGGCGGGGGAGACTTCTGTGCTGTGTGTAATACTTTTATTCTCAGACAGTGAAATGTGAAGTGTTTACTAGTACAGTTGTTTTGACATAGTGTACTAACATGTTATTGAATTCCTGACACAAGCATTTCCCATGAAATGTTAAACTCAAATCCTCTTTAAAAAATAATTCCTGATTGATTCCATATATGGGCTAGCTGAGGCGTGTACATAAACATTGTCATCATGTGCTTTAGGTACAGGGGACAAAATGTTCAGCTGCGTTTCATTGGACAAATCACGGTTCTAAACATAATAAGAACAATGCTACTTTCTTGAAACAGAAAATCGCCATTGGCTTCTCAGCATGGTGGTAAAGACATCCTGTTTTTAGGTCACTTCTGCATCATTACTGTGACCTAGTTTTCCTTATTCAGTGGGCTACATTAGTGTATATTTTATTGTGTGCAAGTTTATATGAGAGTAATTTGTAGTTGGGTTTCCATTTGTCAAAAATACCTTGCACAATTGTCAACCTTCTTTCTTAAATTTCTAGGATCTCTGATTTGGCACTGCCAATACCGTATTCTCTTATGAGAATAAACTACTTAAAATAAAGTTGAACAACTTCTTAAAATGTGCTTGAATGGAAATACGAAAACTAAGATGACAGAGAAAATAAATGCCAAAGTTCAGGTGAATACAGATTCAAAGCCAAGTCTTAACCTCTTGGCTTTTCTGGCAGGAAATGACAACTGGAATCGGACAATGGAATTTGGGTGGAAAAGAGAAGATGGTATTTCAGCTGTGGCTAAGAACCTTTGACAACTCTCTTATGCTTGCTCACTGCAGAAGTATCAGCCACCTGTCAAAGCCCTTCAGTGCATGCCTGTCCTCTCTGAAACTTCATTGGTAGGTGTGGTGGATGCTTGCAAATTTCAACATCAGCTGGGCTTCGACTTCCAGCTCTCCCACATCCCAACTCCATGGCCTTGGTTATGTTAACCCCTCGAAGCCTCAGTTTCTTTACCTTTCGAAAAATGGGGAGAAAGAATCCAATTCTGAGGAATCAGTGCCATAATGAATGTAAAAGCGATTATACCATACTTTGCACGTGGTACACGCTCCATAAATGTTAACTTCTCCCAAACTTCCGTAACTGTGTATATTAAAGGCATTAGATGATGCTTGGTGTTAGAAGTCTTTCTTGATATATGTGAATGCTGGGCTGCCCATTCCCAGCATGTTGTTTGACAGAAAGACAAGAGCCTCTGGCATAGTGCCGGAGGGCTTTTGCTTCTGGGTGGGTCCTGTTGATTCTCTGATCTTCCCGACACCAGATCCCTCTCACTTTTCTGCATCTTCCTCCCCTTAATTGGTCTGGATTTGTCTCCCTGCCTGCCTGGAACTGTTGTGCTTATCAAACTTCTCTGAATAGCCTCTTTTTACTTCCAGTTTGGGTGTCAGCATTACCCCCAAACTCCAGTTGTTTCTGGGATAGGAGCAGCTAATACGCATTTAATGCTCGCAAGGTGTTAGGCATCCTGCTAAGTGCATGATCTCACCACAACCCAAATGAGGAAGATGTTTCTATTATCTACATCTGATAGTCAGGTAACCCGAGGCTTGAAGAGTTGAGAAGCTTGGGCTGATAAGTGGCAGAACTAGGATTTAAGTCCAGGACTATAAAGCTTCAAAACCAGTGCTTACCGCTGTGCCGGACAGCTCCTCATCTGGTGCCACCTGGTCTGTGGACTCACAGGAGGCAGTCGTTATGGGCAGTGGAGGGTGTGGACTCTTCATCTGTGAGGGGAAAAAAATTGGCAGCAGAAACCACTCAGCTGAAACATTCGGTGGCTATGAACAGGATGCAATTAAGTCTATAATCTCTTACGATCACCTGAAGGATCATTTGAAAATGAGAACTCTTTCCAACGAACAATCCAGATCATGTAGGTGTTCATGTTTGATACTCATAATGGCTGTGCTTACCATTCCAGAGGGATGAGCAGGAAATATTTCTGAGTGTCTTCCTCATAGTGATGAACAACTGGAAAGGTCTGAGTGACCGTTTGGCCTCTCCAAGTGTAGGTTTCTTGCACATACTGGAGCTTTTAATTCAATAGCTGTGTCCATCCTTTTAGGGCAAGAGAGCAATGCGGCTTTAGCCTTTGGGAAGACACTATTTACTGGCTGAATGGTGACAAGTTGGCCCTCAGCACGGTGACATCAGCTCCCTCTGCCTTAAGTTCTATGGCCCTGGGGCAGGGGGCAACATGGAGGTGGTAGACTTTGACTGTTGGATTAGAAATATGAATAACTCAGGGAGGCAGCCAGGTGGAAGGAAGGAAGAAATGAAGGAAGGGCCTAAAGATTCTACAGATTGAGTGCACCTATAGCACCCCTCCCCTGACCCCCACCTCTGATTACCAAGGCAAAAGACAGAACTGCCCCAGCTTGCTGGGCAAACCTGACATAGCCAAAGGGGTGCTCGGTTTGGAATCGGACAAGGCTGGGTTTGAATTCCCATTCTGTTAATTTTTAGGCATGTGCCTTTTGATAATTTAGTAATCCTCTTTGAGTTTCTTCAGCTTTACATTGGGGATGACCACGCAGTGGCAATTAAAATCCGGACTGAATTTCTTTGATACTTTTCCCATTATAAGATGGGAGTCTATGTCTCCTCTCTTCACATCCGAGTGGGGCTTGTGGACATTCCAGTCAATAGAATATGGCAGAAGTGATGCTGAGTGGCTTCTGAAGCCAGATTATAAAAGCCACCCAGCCTCTGCTTGATGTCCTGGGATACTTATTCTGGGGGAAGACAGCCACCGTGTGAGAGGTCTGACCACCCTGGGGAGGCCATGTCTTCAGACACTGTTGAGCAATTGCTGCCAGCAGCATCAAGTGCCAGCCATCTGTGTGAGCCATCACGGACGTCCAGTCCGGCTGAGCCCTCAGATGACTGCAGTGCAGCTGACGTCTGACCACCACTGTGTGAGAGGCCCCAAATGAGGACTGCCCAGCCCAGCCTGTCGCAGAGTCCTGACTCACAAAAACAAGAGCAAAATAAAATTGTTTTACAACTCTAAGTTTTGGGGTGATTTTTAATGCAGCATTATTAACCAGAGAACATTTCAACATTGAAGGGTTGTTGCAAGGATTATGTGGGAGAATGTACATGGAAATTCATGGTACTTAACAGCTGATGAGCAAGTGGTTTTTCCATGTTGCTCCTCTTCGAAGCTAAGGTTGTCCTGGATGTACAGAATGACCTCATGTCCCTGGGATGATTTTTTTTTTTTTTTTGGCAGAGGCCGCATGCACATGGTGAGGTCAAGTGACAGCCCTCTCCTGCGGTTGTGGGTCTTGAGCCTGAGTCATTGCCCTGGGATCAGTTGCCTAACATGGAGATCACGCTAGGTAGACTTGAAACCTGGAAGTAGAACCTGGAAAGGTGGATGTCACCACTAAGACTTACTGCCACCCTAAGAGCTCAATGGGGGTTTTCTCACTGCCCCTGCTGTGAGAAATTTCCTTAGAAGCAATTCAGATTGCCCACTGACTTCTAGCTGGCTGCTTTTCTTTCTCTGTTCACTTACTATGTTCAAGTTTGCCCCGATATACCAGAGAGAGAATGAGAACAGCAGTACAGATGGAGGAGGATAGGGCTGTCGGTAGAGTAGTTCAGGGCAGACCCTTGTAAAATAAGAGTCACAAGACATCAGACGTATATATTTATAGACAGCTCATCCTACACATACAATTTCCTGGACAAGGAGTGGGGTTTGCCCCAGGGAACAGGATAAATTAGTGACAGACTGATTTTATGCAGCGTGGGTCGGGGAGGAGGCTCTGGGACTTAGCTGGGGATCATTTACTTGCAAGGAACGGAAACCCCCTCACACGCTAATTTGAGAAAGTATAGTCAGGATATAGGGGAATCTCAAGACATCCAATTGCAGGTGAAGATTGGGTGTCGAGAACTGAACAGGCAGCAGAGAAGTATTCTTTCTATTTCTTTCCTTCTGGGACCACATGGTTTCTTACCTCGGCTTCTCTTGGCAGACCAACTTCATCTCTACTGTTCTTAACTTCTGCTCTGGTGTGACTCTGGTTGCCTGTGCTTTGTGTTATTATGATCACAGAAATGATAATAACGTTATAATAATAGCTAATATTCACGGAGAGCCTGCCATATTCCACATTTTGTTCCAAGTGCTTACCCTGAATAATTCTCACGAGAGCCCTGGGGGGTAGTTGTTATCAAGATCTCCATTTCATAGATGAGGAAACTGAGGCACAGTGTGAAGTGATTTTCCAAAGCTACAGGGCTAATGTACGGTAAAATTGGGACTTAAACCCAGGTGCTCCGTACCACGATGTGTACTGTCTCAGTGCTCAGTGTCAGGTGCCTATTCACAGATCTGGGTTTCTAAGATGAAATTTCTTTCAACTAGAGAATGTAATTAGCCGTGGTCCAGAGAGAGGTTCTGAGTTAGATGCCTAATGCTGGCTGAGGCATGTGGGGCCCTCTAGGCTGTCAGCGGGGACGAGGTAAGGGTGTCAGTTCTCTAAAGAGCAAATGTGAGTAAGGGAGGAAGTAGGGGGGGATGTGGGGACAGTGGGGGTTGGGGGGCGGGTTGCCTGAGGCTCCTCTGCCCAGGTAATGACCTCCAGCCAGAGCCAGAGCTGGCAGAAGGCTTCCCAGGCAGAGCAGGCTTGTCGATGTGCCCAGGACTTCTGGATCCTGCGTGCTATTGACTCATTCTTCCCTCTGCCCCCAGTACAGCCTGTTCCTAACCAGCCTTCTGCCTTTTCCAGAGAGAATGTCCCATCCTCTCTTATTCAAGAGGGTCAAACTTCAGCAGAGACCTATGATTTAGACATTAAAAAAATATGATGACTTTTCAATGTCGAGATGGAAATCAGAACAACAACATCGGAAGGAAGATTTATTCCTGCTTTTACGACCTCAAGACCTGGCCCATCTCTGCCCACCAACCCCGTTGCATCAAGGTATTAGCATTTGCGTGACTGGCCAATTGTTCTGGGCTCTCTTCCCCTTCAGACTGTGCTGTCTTCCAGGAGGGGTTACCGTTCCTTTGGTTCTCTTGACCTCAATCACTCTACAGGCGGTGAGGAGGGCTGCGGGCTGTACTCCCCTTAAGCGGTGCCTCTGGGAGACGAGAAGGACTTTGATAAAACACTGCCTTGGATTCAGCTCCCTTAGTGACTGACTCGAGATAAGAGACCTCGTAAAGCCAGACATTTGGGTGTCAGTGTTTGTGTTTGGGAGAGAAGGAAGTTTATTTGGAGACTTGAGAAGGAGGCTCTGTTCTTTATAAAACAACAGAGGGAAGTTTAGCCTCCGCGTAGGCAGCTTCCATGAGGGAGCAGATGGGGCTTTCAAGGCACAGGAATGTTTCCAGATGCCACATGTGCCTTTGGAAGGCAAAGGCCAAGTGCTGCAAGGAGCTGTGTAGGCAGCAAGGTTGGCCTGGGACCTTGGGAGCCACGATCACCTCTAAGAAGGCATAGAGATGTCCCTCTCTCCAAGGCCACCGTCAGCCAACACAGTCAACAAGAGCAAATCAGGCAGAGCTGAGGTCTCAGGAGGACAGCTGGCAGGAAGGGTGGGAAGGAGGTGAATCAGACTTACCTGCTTTGTCCCAGTGCCAGGGCAGAAGGGCACAGGCTAAGAGCGTGTAACAGTCTCAACGTGGCCTGAGCGAATCACCTTCATTTTCACTTTAGGACTCTGCTTTGTGTTTGCCAAGCATGAGACTGGATCATCGTTCTCTTGGGGTAGCTCTGGGAGACGCTGTTGATGTCTGATAACCCATCTGTGCACTCAGATGGACCATTTTTTGTCCTCTTTTTGGGTTATATGTCATCTGTCCATGTTGTCATGAACTTTCAAGTTTCCAAGCTACTAAGGACTCACAGCTGACGTTACCCGTCTGGTGTTGGAGCAGCAGCAATCCTGTAATACTCCTCGGGTGGTTTGGGGTGATAGTGAGGGTGTTGGAAGCCTGTGTCTGAGATCTGGACTCAGGATAACCTGCCTGGTACATGGGAGAGAGATTTAAGGGTATGCTCTATGCTTCCCTTAGTCACCCCCTCTTGGCTAGACACGCCTGTGCGCGTGTGTGTTTGTGCGTGTGCATGTATGTGTCTGCATATGCTTAGTCTGTTTCTCATTATGGTATTAAGGGAGAATTCGTGGAGAATATGGTAATGGGTGTTTTCCTCTGCAAAATGAATCTCAAAAGTTTAGGAATGTTAACAAACAAAAAATAAAAGGGGTTAAGCATGTGGCTGTGATATGAAATGGGCTCTGGAATTCGTCTGACTGATTTGAATCCCAACTCTATCCACTTACCAGCTGCATGATGTTTGTTAAGTTTTTTAACTTCCCCGAGCCCCCAGGTTTTCCATTTTAAAGATCAAGTTAATCATTGTATTTACATTACAGGGTTATTGAGAGGCTTAAATGAGTTAATCCACAGAAAGTGTTTGGCACAGTGCCCATCCCATTGTAAAGGATTTATAAATGTAAGTTACTGCTATGATTAATCAATATCTCTAACAGCCTCACAGTGTTTCATTATAGATGGGCATCATATCTTTGCTGAACTCACGTATACTCTTAGCTTCACCATCCTTTGGAGAAATTGCCCCTCCAGGTGGGTGTTCTTGGGCAGCTGGAAGCCCCTGAGTGCAGCTGTTCTCTTCACAGCCACTGTCCCTCATGTCAAGCTGAACGTCCCCTGGCCTGGGGTCGTGGGTGCCCATCCTCTTCCTGGGCCTCTGGGTGTGGATTGCTGGCGGAGGTCCCCAAAGCTCTCTTTTCTAAAGGATCAAATCCACTTCTCTCCAACATGATTTCCCTCCATGATTTTAATAAGTTCATCACCTAACTGAAAAAGCCATGCTAATGGCAGGCGAAGCCGTGGGAGAGAACAAGTGTGGGGTGTGGCTTGCAAATGCGTGTGTGCAACTGTGCACATGAGTGTGTTTATGGCCGTGTGCACCCTCATGGAGTGAGGTGAAGGAAAATGAAAACCATAAATCCCATCCTGCTGCTCGCAGAACATCTTTGGAGTTGGAGTCTAATGATTATAGCTGAACTCTGCCAGTTCATTCATTATTTAATCCTTTAATTGATGACCATGGCGGAAAGATGACAGCAGCGCATCCTTGGCAGGGAGGCAAATTCCATTTATTTGTTTATTACTGTTGCACAATTCATCTAGTGGCGAGTGAGTGACGGGAGGCCACCATGCGTCGTGGTTCCGAATGTTGTTATAAATAACAATTAATCCACTTAGATATCTGGCTCCACTCAACCTGAAGCATCCCATTGGACATAAAAGATTCCAGAGGAGAATTTTGAGGAGCAAACAGAGCTTTCCATTTTCTTGGCTCTCTGCTACTCTCTGGTCATTCCAAAAGTGCCTGAGGTTTTCTGAGATGATGAATATTCACGGGTGTTTGTATCATCTCTTAACTCCTATTGTTTCATTGCCAGCATCCTTTCTTTGGCAGTTAATCACACATTACCTCAGGATGTTTCTTGACTTGCTATGTTAAGCTGTTAAAATTTCTATTATGCGTTTGTTATCCATATATTGTCTTATTAAAAAGATTGTAAACTTCCTTGAAGGCAGGGATTATCCCTTAGCATAGGTACAGGGTGGATGTTTCATAATAGAGGAAGTGAAAATTGATTGAGTTCCTATTGTGTCCCAAGACTTGTGCTTGTAGCCTTTGTACACTTTCAGCAAGATTTGAATTTGGAGAAAATGCAGCTAGGATGTCTCTGTTAAATTAAGTAAGCAGAAGGCCATTTGCCCGTGGCGGTCTCCGCACTTAGAGTTCCTATACAACAAATCTCAACCTAACTTATTACATAAACAAACTGAAACCTAATTTAGGAGGTTTTCTTTTACTTGGTAACTAATAGCAGGGTTTCAGCCAATCACAAGGAGCTGAGCTTCAGCCGTTTGCAGGCAGCCAATGGATCAGCCCATGTCCAAGTAAGGTAAACTAGCTGCAGCCAATCAGGTGATTTCTCTACTTCACCTCTGTGTTCAGCCTATGAGAGCCCAATGTCCACACTGCAGAGCTGAGCTCTCCCAACCTCTTCCATCCTGAGTGCTGCCTGATTCAAAATTGTTTTTTGCTCAAATAAACGCTGCAAGTTTTAATTTGTCTAAAGTTTTTCTTTTAACATATCTGAACTCCAAAAATAACATAACACCTAATATAACATTGTAACATAACATAATAAAGGAAAAAATGTCAGATCTGTAAAACGGTTAAAAAAAGGGCACTTCCATAAATTTGGAAAGAATATAGTAACAATTCTAACCAGATTCCCTTGAAAAAAGATTTAAACTTCATATTTATATGCACAATCTGGCTTCCAGCTTTACTGTGGGCTTCCAATGGCTCTTTCTAAGGTGTCCAATATACTTCTCTTAGCAAATCTGTAGGTGCACTGGGTTTAGTGAGGAAAACAGAAGCTACTCTCCACATTCCAGATACAGAGGTTTTTACTGTAGTGATTTAGAAGCTTATTTAGCCATTGGAGGATGTAGGGGACAAAAGTGAAGTTTGTGGTAAGCCGCCACCAGTGGCTTTAGCCTGATGCACCAAAATGAGGGGTTCACAAGAGTTCCCTAGGGAGCCACAGTGAATCTCCTGTCTGACCCTGTATTTTGCCTCATCTGCCTTCAGAGAATAATAGCCTCTCCTTTTCTTCTGCCTTCCAAATCTCTACTGGTTGCTCTCATTGGGAAACTCTAAGTTGGAACTATATGGGGAAGAGTATTCTGGAAATTCAGTTCTTTTCTTAAGTGATGCAGAAGAGACCTTAGAATGGGTTAGTAATGCTGAGTTGACATTTTTAGCATTGACCTTTCTATGGAAAGTTGACCTTTCTATAGCACTTAAATTCTATCCTCCTGGAAAGTTCAGTTTCCAGAGAGGCCCAGCCCAACGTACTGAATTTATTTCTGGACTGAGCTTCCATTTGTCCTGAATCCCTACCTCCTTTCCTACCTTGCGATCTGGGGGCAGGACAACCTAGGAGAAAATCCAAAGACACCTCTATTTCCCCCTCTCCCCATTGGGCTTAGAACATGGCTAACACAGACAGAAACTGGAATCAAATCTAGATATCTACGATCTTTTGTTCTCAAGGTCTTTTCTTCTTACTGCTTGGGCTCTGGCACTGTTTCATGTGTTCTTAGGCCAGAAGTATGGGTTCTGACCCTTTTCCATTTGTTAATATAAAAAGTAACAGTCTACCTTCAAACTCAGTGTCACGATCTTATAGGAACATGTATAAATCTTAATCACACCAGTTGTTGAAACCAGGGTCTCCAGGACAGGTCATGGTTTTGCTGAGGTTCCAGGGTTAATCTCCGGACTGACACTAGATTGCTGCAGCAAGGGTAGTGTCAGCTCAGGCTCTCTAGGACTTTCCAGGCTTTTCTGCTGCAGTTGTAACTGATAAGTGGCTGCTTTGTCATGTGAATAGACAGAGAAAGCAGGCACTCAGCTCAGCACTGCATGTAAAATAGGAATCACTTGAATGTCATGGCCATTGTCATCCAATCAATGTGCGTCCATCCTCTGTAAAGCCTTTCCATTACTAAGACAAAAGGAGAAAAGCAATGAGCTTTCCAGTGTTTGTTTATTCAAGGACCCTTAAAGTACAGGTGGCAGCATTCATGGAACTGAAGATAGCTCTTCCCTGCTGAACGGTTTCATTGTTTTGGGGTTACGCTTGCAGCGAATGGGAACCTCTGAAGATATGAAATGTGTAAATAAACCTCCATAGAAAATTATTTCAGTTGTGCATCACTTATTTCCAGGTTCAAGCTGTCTTTATAATTTGTTCTTTGTGTTTCTAAAGCTGCTTGTAAGAGGTAGTGACTCATTCTTGCTCTATAAATGGTTTTGGTGTCATGAATAGTGCCTGTTTCAAATTCGTGGCCACTTACGTTTGCCAGCCTTTATCTCGTCTAATCAAATTGGGATCATCACTCGAAGCATGAGAAGGCTGGCTTGTCTCCTAAAACCTCAAGTTTAAAAAACAGAACAAAACCAACCAATGCTTTCTTTTTTATTGTAAAAATAGCACAGTTCATTTTAGCAAATTTGGAGAGAACAGGCACACCTTGTTGTATTGCACTTCACTTTAGTGTGCTTTGCAGATACTGCGGTTTTTACAAATTGGAGATTTGTAGCAACCCAGCATCGGGCAAGTCTGTTGGCACCGTCTATTCCTACAGCATGTGTTCACTTTGTGTCTGTGTGTCACATTTTGGAAATTCTTGTGATATCTAAAACTTTTTCATTATTATTATATTTGTGATGGTGATCTGTGATCAGCGATGTTTGATGTGACTATTGTAATTGTTTTGGCCCACAAACCGCACCCGTATAACACGGTGCTCTTAATCCGTAAATGTTGCGTGTGTATTGACTGCTACACACACCCCTGTCTCTCTCCCTCTCAGGCTCCCTATTCCCTGAGACACGACAATATTGAAATTAGGCCAATTAATAATCCTTACAGTGGCTTCTAAGTATTCAAGTGAAAGGCAGAGTTGCACATCTCTCAGTTGAAATAAAAAACCAGGAAGGATTAAGCTTTGTGAAGAAGATATGTTGGAAGCAGAGATAGGCCAAAAGCTAGGCTTCTTGCAGCAAACGGCCAAGTTGTGAATGCAAAGGACAAGTTCTTGAAGGAAATTAAATGTGCTACTCCAGTGAACACATGAGTGATAAGAAAGTGAAACAGCCTTACTGCTGATATGCAGGAAGTTTTAGTGGTCTGGATAGAAGATCAAACCAGGCACAACATTCTCTTAAGCCAAAGTCTAACTCAGAGCAAGGCCCTTAACGCTGAGGCAGGACCCTCCACCAATGAAAAGATTATGAATCACTGAAGGCTCAGGCGATTGTTAGCATTTTTTAGCAATAAAATATTTTTAAATTAAGATATGTACATTGTTTTCTAGACACAATGCTATTGCACACTTAATATAGATACTGTATACACATAATTTTTTTTTTTTTGAGAAAGAGTCTCACTATGTTGCCCTGGCTAGAGTGCTGTGGAGTCAGCCTTGCTCACAGCAACCTCAAACTCCTGGGCTCAAGCAATCCTCTTGCCTCAGCCTCCCAAGTAGCTGGGACTATAGGCATGCGCCACCATGCCCGGCTAATCTTTTCTATATATATTTTTAGCTGTCCAATTAATTTCTTTCTATTTTTGGTAGAGATGGGGTCTCGCTCTTCCTCAGGTTGTTCTCAAACTCCTGAGCTCAAACAATCCACCCGCCTCGGCCTCCCAGAGTGCTAGGATTACAGGCGTGAGCCACCGCGCCCAGCCCACATAACTTTTATATACACTGGGAAACCAAAAAATTGATATGACTTGCTTTATTGCAATGGTCTGAAACCAAACCCACAATATTGCTGAGATGTACCTGTACTGACAAGCAGAAACAAAAAATAAAAGCCATCTATAATGCAGCACCACTGTCAAGATTTTGTTACATATATTTTTAAAATCTCTCTGTCTTTATTCTATCCCTGTTCCTACTCCGGACCTATTTACATCTATGTATAAACACACCCTTACACAGCACATATCAGTGATTGTGGATATGTACACTGTACCTTATAGTCTGGATTTACTTAAATACTTACTTTATATCCTTAGTTATTCTGTAGCATTATTTTTAATGACAGCCTCCTGCCTTTTAATGTTCTTTATGCAATAACATTTAATTATATTTCTTTATAACAAAGTTTTTTCAACACATTTACAGTAAAACCTTATTCAATCAAGCCAGAGAAATGCAGATATCATGGTAATTTGACCAACTCGGCCTGAGGATTCTATGTGTGCTATCCTGTGGAGACAGGTTCTGCTGAGCAAAGATGAATATTGGTGCCGGGGATGTGACATGGATCCAAAGACTGCTGAGTTTTTCCCAAGTGGTGTAGCAACAGTCACTTTGTCCTCTTTCTAACTTAAAAACAAATATAATTTCCTTCTTCCTGTTTTTTTCCAGCATTCCTGACACAGGCTAGCAAATGCTTATTGATCATGGAGCCATTCGTAGGCAGTAGTAAACTGGTAATACAAGTAGATTATATATTAATACATTGAACATGGAGTATTGCAAGAAATTGGTGTAGATGTTTGGAGGGAAATAAGAATACCCCCACTCCATGTGAATGTTGTACCTGTGGCTACACTTCTTGTCCACCCAATATCAACTGCCTTCTTACTCTTTGCCAACAGTATCCCAATTTTGTTCTGGACATATATGCACTTAGCTCAGATGAAATATTCACTTTTCAAGCCTCTGTTGTGGGTAAAACAGAGGCCAGTGAATTGTAAGTGGGAGTCTGCAAGTGAGGAGGTGGGGGGCGGGAGGAGACGGCTCTGACAAAATTTTGAGTTTTCCAATAAAAGAGGCTGGCTTGGCTGTTATGCCCCTTCCTCTTCCCCTTCTCCTACTATCATGCATTGAATGTAGATTTGATGTCTGGTGCTCTGGCAGCTGTATTTTAATCTTGAGGTAGAACAAAGAAAAAGGAGTCCCAGTCTCTCTGATGGCGTTATGGAGCAACTCAACTGACAGCAGCAACTTCCCGTCCCTGGAATTGTTATATGGGAATAACAAACCCCTAATTGTTTACGTCACTGTTAGTTACTCTGTTTCTTGCAACTGATTACTTAGTGCAGAGATCAATTAAAAATGCAAATGATCAAAGATATTTCTCATGAAATGGTGAGAAGTTCCATTTGGCTAGAATGGAAGGTGTATATGGAATGGGGAATATGAGGTTTCAGGGATAGATTGGGATCATATAGAGGGTTTTTATGTGAAGCTTATCTGGAAGGTTAAATGCAATGGTGAGTTTATGCTCAATTTGGTAAACAGTAGGGAGCTACTGGTGATTTGGGGGGCAGGACTTAGAAAGTTTAAGCTGATGGCAATAAGAGAGATGGATTGGAGTGGAGAAGGGCAGGGAAGGGGTGACAGTCAGGAGACCATTGCTGCAATCCACGTAGGAGTAATGAAGGCCTCAAGTAAGGTGGTGGCTGTCTTCACCTGCGTGGGCTGCCATAACAAAATACTACAAGCCGGATGGCTCAAACAACAGAAATTGATTTCTCATAGTTCTGGAGGCTGAGAAGTCCAAAGTCAAGGTGCTGGCCAATTTGGTTCCTGGTGAGGGTTCACTTCCTGGCTTGCAGATGGCCACCTTCTTGCTGTGTCTTCACATGGCAGAGAGAGAGAGAGAGAGAGAGAATACCAGCTTTGGAGTCTCTTCCTTTTTTTATAAGGACTCCAGCCCTATTGGATCAGGGCGCCACTCTTACGATCTCATTTAACCTTTATCACCTCCCCACGGGCCCTATCTCCAAATAGTCATAGTGGAGGTTAGAACCTCAACAAATAAATTTTGGGGAGGCACAAACATTCAGTCCATAACAGTGGCCATGGTTGGAAAGAAAGGGCTGGTGTCTGAAGGATTTTAGAGATAGAATCTACCAGATAGAATCTACCTCACACTGATTGATTTGAGGGAGAGGGAGAGCTGTGAGTCAAAGGTGTCTTTGAGTGTCGAGCTTGAGTGACTGCAAGAATAGTGGTATCATTTATAGAATTAAGAAACTTAGGAGAAAATGTAGAGTTTAGAAGAGTTGGGGTTTTAGATCAATTGAACTGTAGGTGCTGATATGACATTCAGCAGGAAAATAAAGTGATGGTTTGTTAAAGAAATTTTTTTCAGAATGTGTGCCATGTGTTAGACACTTAGTCCTTTCAGGGCATTATGCTATTGAATTATCAAACCACCCTGTGAGGTACTGCTGTGACAGTATCCATTTTATAAATGATCAAACAGACATTTGTGGTATTCTAGGATGGAAAAATTATATCCCATGTTACTGAAGAAAAAATACTGTCAAACTAGAGCACCCAAACTACTATCTATGGTGGTCTTTGTGAATTATGGAGAACATAAGTGGTTAGGAATATTAGAAACAAACAAATGGAGTTTGGATTTCCAACCAAGAAAGAAGATGGAATCTCAACTAAATAGTATGCAAGAATGCCTAATAATCAGTTATAAGTATTAATACAAAAGCAAATTATGTAACCAAAACATGTGTACCTCTACAATATTCTGAAATTAAAAAAGGAAAAAGTACAATGTTTTAAATGAAAGTTAAAAAAAAAAAGAACACATAATGGAAGATTCAAAGACTGGCCTGTGAGCACCCAGCAAAGGAAGCCACAGACACGAGCAGCCAGTGTGGGTTCACCACGAGCAAGTTTTGTGCGATTAACTTCACCCAGAATGCTGAAAGTCAGCATGGTGTTTGGCAAGTAAAAGAACAAGTGGAACAGGTACTGATTAAAGAGCTCTCTTTTTGAAGGGACCGATTTAAAAGTATATGTTAATCCAGTGGGAAGTGTCTAGTGACATGCTTTGGAGCTTCGCCCTTTCCTTCCGGTTTTTTTCTTTTCAATCTGTGATTTGCATGAATGTTTACACAGAGGTTTATCAAATTAATGTACAACATGAAGCTGGGAGCCTAGTAAGCATGTTGGATGATAAAAAACCAATACCTTGAAAGTTGTAAACAAGAGGATGAGGGGGCCAAGTGTAACCAGATCAATGCATTGGGCATGAATGCAGGTCCAATTGCTTACGGTTGGAGAGACACGACTGAACAGCGCCACGTGTGAAAAGGAGTGTTAACTGAGCGTCAGCTACGCAGTGTGGCTGTAAAAAGAGCAAATGTGACCTGGGCTGGCATTATTACAAGCATAAAGGTTCTATGCTGCCATTCTTACCTTATTCTAGAAGCCACAACAAAGTCACCAGAGATACTTTCCAAAGCACAGGTCTGCTTCTATTGCATAAAAACTCTTGCTGGGGTGCAGTGGCTCAGGCCTATAATCCTAGCACTTTGTGAGGCCGAGGTGGGAGCACTGCTTGAGCTCAGGAGTTCAAGACCAGACTGGGCAACATAGCGAGATCCCATCTATACAAACAATACAAAAAAATAGCTGGGCATGGTTGTATATACCTGTAGTCCAGCTACTTGGGAGGCTCAGGTGGGAGGATTTCTTGAGCCCAGGAATTTGAGGCTTTGGTGTGCTATCATCTTGCCATTGCACTTTTAGCCTGAGGACAGAGTGAGATCCTATCTCTAAAAAAAACAAAAACAAAAAACCCCAAAAAACTCTTGCTGGCTCCTTGCTAAAACCAAACATCAAGGCTTAGCTTATCTATCTTGTCCCAACAGCTAATTTTCGGCCTTATCTCCTATCTTACTTTCCCTCTAGTGTATCTGATACGTTGATGTTACCAGAAAATTCCATGATCCTGGATGTCACCTGTCCCCTTCATGATGGTGACTTTGCTCATGCTGAAAAGAGCATGGAGTGCCTCCCTCAACCTCTTTGTTACAAAGCTTCACTCCTTAAGAGAAGGCTGAAAGGTGTCCTGCTCTGTATGTGTCCTCTAACTTCCGCGCCCCTGTTCAGCACCAAGCAGGACCTTCTCTTTCCGTGACCACATGGCTCCTCACACAGAGGTCCATCCTCGTGTCTCATGACTATTCACTCATTTGTGTCCCTTGAAGGAAGGACCAATTGGTGATCATCTTTGAATCCCTTGTGCCTAGTTCTGTGCTTTGTGCTAGGAGCATTCAGACTTTTGCTGGGCAGAATAAAAGGTGATTGACTAGTTCAAATGATGGTTCTTGTTCCACTTCTGTGAGACACAGCTGGACTATTAATAAATACTCATTTTTTAATTCTACTGCTCCCTTACCTACTGATAATCGAATGGTGTAAGGAAACAATTAGAACTGGGACAGGGATGGCAAGGCACGTGTGCATGTGCTCTAGAGGGAGATGGATAATGAAAGGTTGATGGTGAAGGAAGCTCAGGAAATTTCACCCAAAAATATGACTCCTTGGCATAAAGAATATTTTGAATTAAAGGCCATTGGAGATCAAAAAGCACTGGAAGGGGCTTTCCCTCCATCTGCATAAACTGGACTGACCTGATCGAAAGATCAAAGGGGACAATTGACTTCCTTTCCTCTCCCTGTTATCTCAATATATTGCAGGAAGAAGATCAAGAATGCAACTAGACTTGACCCAAATCTGTCTCTCAGGTTAATTTAATTTGCAAAGAGAATCATTTACAAGTCAATCTGTCTCCCCCATCCATTTATCCTCCCTGGTACCTTTTGTCACCCCTAAACAGGATTACCTGTACTCCACATTTCCCCTCCGCTCCAAAAAGACAGGTATAAAAATATCTGAACTTCATTGGGATATTGAATAATCACTCTGTGGTTTCTCCCCATGTGCATGGCAAATAAGCCTTTCTCTTATTAATCTGCCTTAATTGTGAGTTGATCTTTCAGTGAACTTTCAGGGGAAAGGGCAAGTTTCCCCTCACCCCTGCAATGGACAAACCTACAAACAATATGCACAAATTGAACTTTAAGTATAGGGGTAACCAGGATAGAGAGCACTTGGCATGGAGTCAGACAGTCATGGGGTTCAAGTCTACACTCTGCCATACTGGCTGAGTAACTCTGGGCAAACTACTTAACTCTTTGAACTTTATTTTCTCCATCTGTAAAATGGGTGCAAAATCCTCAAAGGATGGCTATGAGGATTGAATGAAATGGTGGATATAAACCATCTAGCACACTGCAATCTGCATAGCAAACCTTGGTAGCTGGTGCTTATTGTATGATGAACTGATCAAATAATCAGGAGGAGGGAGGACTCAGGACACATGTTTAGGATCTTGGGGAAGAAGGCTTGGACTTGTCCTGCAGAACTCCCAGTGGAAGAACCCAATGAGCGAAAGCTGCAGGGAAGCAGATCTAAGCTCAACTCTCAACTCCAGTCCTGAGAGTCGCAAGTAAGCCGAGAAGGGTTTCTAAGAAGGTAGCAAGTTCCCTGTCCACGGAAGCATTTGGGCACAGGTTTCTGCTGTCTTGCTGGGGGTGTAGTAGAAGGGACTCAACCATCAGGTGGGTAGTTGAACCAGGGATTCTCTATGAAACGTAATGATCTTCAGTTTTGGCTGAGGGGGGCAGGTAGTTCTAGAATGGCAGCACACCAAGTCGTGTACTCTTTAAAATAACTTTGTTGTTACGTACGGACTCTTGACCGCAAGAAGAATGGGCTTTCTTTGAACAGTTAGAACTGGAGGGGCTTGTGCACCGGGAGCACTCAGAAGGCCGGTCATATCTGCAGAAGCAGCCCTGTGCTCTGACGAGGGATTGTGCTCCAGCCAGATTACTCTCAACCCATCCTTAGAATCCAGCCCATAAAACCTGTTGGATGAGTGTTTGAATATGTGATTCTGTAAACAAGAAAAACCATCAGAAACCGAGGGTCCAGCATGAGTTATCTTATCAACATCATGGTCTATTCTGGAATTTCTCTATTAAACATTCTCCTTATGCTCATGGGACATTATAAGTCTTTCAGAAATATGCTGTAATCACATCTGAGTACTGTTAGTTCTTATAATAAGCTGGGAGGAGGAATTCTTTTTTGGGCGCATGTGGGTAAAAAAATAAACTTCCTTCTGTTTCAGCCCACACCCCTTTGAAGGTCCTGGCATATGTTGTAGCTAACCCCAAACTACTACTAACATACCCTGCCTCCAGTGAATGATTTGTGTTCCTTTGGAAACAGCCTCCCATGGGAAGTCTTGGAAACAGAACCCTCACTCCCCCTGCCTCCCCAAGAACAACACAAGTCAACAAATCTGGAATCCTAGCCTCTGTCCTCTTTTAAACAGTTGTTGCTGAGAATCAAAGTCAGCCCACAGTGCATATGGCTTGATTCAAGTGTCTGCATTGAGAGAACATAGCTTCAGGAATATATATAGCCCACTCTTGTCAGACTGTTCCATTGCAACTTATCACTCCATAAATCAGTAAACAGCAGTGTGTCACCACCAGCACCAACAGTCAGCTGGACAGATTCTAGTGGCTGTAATCTCTTCTCCATTTCCTCTGAATTCCTAAGAGGGGGAGACTGCCAGAGGTTTTATTCTGTTATTTTTGCTGTTTGATGCTTAACGTGAGAACCATGTCAGTTGGCCACACAGTCTCATCTCCAGACGTTTGGGACTGCAGGGAGGAGGAGGTCTGCTGTGGCTTGAAGATGCAATGGGGATGCAAGGACAGGAGGGAGGAGGGAAGAAGATTCAAGTCCTTTTCCTGCCTGGGTTTGTTTTGGTGCCACCCTCTTCCCCATTCCATGTGAAGCAGATGGTATGATAAGACAGAGAATTGGAGAGCCAGGCTGGGAAGCTGTCCTGCCCTTAAAAAAGCCAAGTGGGGGACCCTGGGGAAGAGGCCACAGTATGGGCTGCTCAGGGCTTCAAGATAAAGAGACCAGAGGACTTTCTGAATCCCATGTGGGGCTCAGGCTAGATTACCAGGTTAGTTGACTAGGTAGTGAAGGAGCTCAGGAAATTCCATCCCAAAATAGGACTCCTTGGTATAAACAGTATTTTGAATTAAAGGCCCTTAGAGACCACCAGCCCCTTGGAAGGGGCTTTTCCTCTATCTGCATGACCAGACACACCCATGAAAAGAACAATCAGGTTCCTTTACCTTCCCTGTTATTTCACTATATTGCAGGAAAGAAGATCAAGAATGCAACCAGACTTGGCCCAAATCACCTTAAATACAATACCTGTCTTTCAAGGTTAATTTAATTTGCAAAGAGGATCATTTACAAGTCAATCTGTTTCCCCCATCCATTCATCCTCCCTAGCAATCATTTATTGCCCCTAAACAGAATTACCTATGGTCCTCATTTCCCCCACCCCTCTAAAAGGAGTGTATAAAAATATGTGGATCCCACTGGGATATTGGGTAATCACTCCGTGATTCTCCCCCTGTGCATGGTAAACTGTGAGTTCGTCTCTCAGCGAACGAACTTTCCAGGAGAAAGCGAAAGTTTTCCCACATGAGCACAACAGGGACCTGGAGCCAAATCTTTAGCCCTGGACTCCTTTAGGAAAGCAGCAGGGATGGAGGTGGTCAAGGATTTGGGATCTAGTCCTTTCACCCTTGAAAAGGTATTGTCAGTTCCCTTTATGATAATTCATAAGAGTTGTCCTTCAGCACAGGGGTGAATTTGTGTACAGAAGATAGGGATTTTGGTTTAGCCTTTGGAGGAAGCTGGAGTTAAGAGCAGCTCTGGTTTTCATTAGCAACACCGAGAGAGAGAGGGAAAGAAAAGGAGAGTTAGTCTGTGCCTTGATTTTGATTAGTGGGAATCTGGGCTTGGCAGGAGTGAAAACTTCTGGATTCTTGAAAAAGCTGACTTCCAAATAAGCAAACTTCTTGTGTAAAAATCTCTTTAGCAGCTGTATTGTGGAGTGAGTTGGTATCAACGGATTCAAATTTCATTTTATTCTCTTGTTTTTTTCCACCGCATTTAGAGGGGATGTTCCTTAGAAATTCACAGAAGATGGGCTCAAACGTTAGGATTGGTGGAGTTTATCCAAGAAAATGTTAAGGAGATTGGGGGTGAGGGCTCTGTGTGCAGATGCTGTGTAATCTTCTTAGACTGAGACAGGTGAACAACTTGATGGAATTATCCAAAAGTGAGTGTTTAATAAGGAAGCAAACAGCAACAATAAGCAACATCAATTTCCTATTGTTAGGAACCAGGTCTGCTCATTGCAGGTGGAAAAGAACAGTGAGTGGGAAGGATTCAGGAACTGATGTACGTAAACAGAAAATGGTCAGATCTTGGGAGGCAATTCAGGGAGAAATGGAATCAGTTTCAAAATAGTTTTCCATTTTTTAGGCCCGGAAAGACCTCTGGGAAGAGGAATGTAAAGTGAGGAATATGCTGAGAGGTCGCAAATGGCTTCGCTCATGTGGGTGGGAGGAACAGAACCTGTCTTTTAAGGGCAGGCTGAAAGTTTAAAAACTCACCTGAATCTGCATTTGGGGAAGGTCCCATCTGAGGTGTCAAAACCTAGGTAGTTCAAGAGAAGAGTTATAGGTGAGAGCAGCTTTGGGGAATTCCCCAGAGACAGCTGAAACTCAGAAATCTTTCAAGTGGGTTTCTCCAGCTGGGGCATATATGGAAACTAAAGGGGACATTTTCTTTGCAGACAGATGTTATGGGTAAAGCTAAGGCATCCCGGAATGGAGGGAAGATGCAGTAACCACAGAATCGGAAATGTTGCACAGGGGTAAAAAAAAACCTTGAGAGCCTTCAGATTTGGAGAAATAGAGAGAAGGGTATGCTCCTGGGACTAGGGAAGGGCGCAAAGTCATACCAGTTGTTATGGGGGTGACATGCTGGGAAAGCTGAAGCCACACAGACTGTGTGATTCTTCTTTTACTTTTTTTGCTAATCCTTTCCCTAAAGTAATACGAACTTCTTATTTATGGTTGATCATAGCAACTTGGATCTGGATTACATGGATGTTGGATTTAGGGAACATTATATCTATTTGATAACTGATATTAAGATTGCAATTTACTATTATATAATGGTCATATCTCATTTGGGGATTAGGTGATTTTTCTAAATATTGTGGCTATGGGCCTCTTGTTATTGTATTGTGTTTCCTGATAATTCACTGAAATTCTGGAAAGATTGGAGACTCAAGAAATAGAGGTAATAACATTTTGAAGGTGTTGATGTTCCTGTGGGAAATATCCTACTCTGTGAGACTGCCGAAAAAGAAACACAGGCCCTGAATGCATCTCCTTTGGTCAGGGCTGGACAGATCCAGGAGGAAAGGAAATAATTGGTCTGAATGAATGAGGGAGAAAACATTGACATAAATAGACTTTTAAATGTTGAATCAGGCTTGTCTTTCTGCAATAATTCCAATTTAGTCATTATAAATTATTATTTTTAGACATTGCTGGATTTGTTTTGTTAATACTTTGTTTTCAATTTATGCATCCACATTCACGAGAGAATTTGACCTGTAATTTTTATCTTTCATACCATCTTTGTCTAGTGCTGGTATCAAGTTACACTAATCTAATAAATTGCATATTCTCTGAGTTTATATAAGACTGAAATTATGTTTTCCTTGAATATGTAATTGAACTCTTTTGCAAATCCATCTGGGCCTCACTCTACCTTTGTAGAAAATAATTTCAATTACACGGTCAATTTCTTTAATGATTATAAGACCACTCATGTTTTCTATTTTTTCTTGGGTAAATTTTGGCAATTCATATTATTCTAAAAAGTCTTCAATTCACCTTAGTTTTCAAATTTATTGACATATAGTTTTTCATAATAATCTTATATAGATTTTAAAAATCCTGCTCTCTCTTTAGTTATGTCTCATTTTTTTTAATCTCAGCATAGTTATGTCTCATTTTTTAAAAATTTACTATTATTTATTTGTGACTTCTCTCTTCTTGCCTCATTGAATCTCATTAGAAATTTGTATATTTTATTGATCTTTTCAAAAAATCAATGAGAGATGATCTCACCCCAGTTAAAATGGCTATTAAAAAAATCTCAGAAAATAACAGAAGCTGATGAGGATACAAAGAAAGGAGAACACTTGTACACTACGGGTGGGCATGTAAGTACAGAAACTGTGGAAAACGTATGGTGGTTCCTCAAAAATCTAAATAGAACTATCAAAAAATCCACTCTTGAATTTGCTTATTTCCTGTACTGTATCTTTGCTTTCTATTATATTAATTTCTGTTTTTACATTTACCAGGTCTTTTCTTCCACTTCCTTTAGGTTTATATTTTTTGTCTGCTTACCCCCTAGTTGGATGTTCAGCTCATTAATTTTTGGCCTTATTCCTTTTTTTTTTTTTTTGAGACAGAGTCTCCCTCTGTCACCCTGGGTAGAGTGCAGTGGTGTCATCATAGTTCACTACAACCTCAAACTCCTAGGCTCAAGCGATCCTCCTGCCTCAGCCTCCTGAGTATCTGGAACTACAGGTGCATGCCTCCATGTCTGGCTAATTTTTCTATTTTCAGTAGAGACACGGTTTCACTCTTGCTCAGGCTAGTCACGAACTCCTGAGCTCAAGCGATCCTCCCACTGCGGCCTCCCAGAGTGCTAGGATTACAGGCATGAGCCACCGTGCCCAGTCTACCTTATTCCATTTTAATGTCAGAATTTAAGGGTATATATTTTGTTCTACCTACTCCTATATCTATATCTTACAAGTTTTGATATATATAGTTTTCATCATAGTTAATTCTATATACTTAAAAATTTCTATTATGACTTCTACATTGATTCATAAGTTATGGAGAAGTATGTTTTTAAATTTTCAAATATATTGATTTTTTTAAGGACATTTTAAAATTGATTTTGACCTTAATTGCTCTGTGGTAAGAGAATGTGGTATGCATGATACCCAACTCTTGAAAATATTTTGAGTATTGTTTGTGGACTAGTGCATGTTTGTTTTTGTAAGTATTCCATGCATTCTACAGAACAATGTTTATGCATTAAGTATAACTTGTGAGATGTATTGCTAATTCTTTAAGTTCTTTTTCGCTTCGTGGCCCTCCTTTTCACTTAGAATGTGACCCTTAGGACATTCTGTTTTATGCAGAGTTCTCAGGTTCTGCTTCCTGCTTTACGTGGACACCAAGCCTAGTGTCATATTCCCCTTGATGTGTGGCTATTACTTTCCAAAATTGTAGATTCTTAGAATCAGCATTTTCCCAAGGCAGCCCAACTTTGATGTTTGCTTAGAAATCTAGTGTTATAAAACATTTTTGTTATCCTTGGGTATTTTTCCTATTTTGTTGTAAGCTCAGCAATGCATCTACAATACATTTATTGTAATTCTTCCATCATCTGTTTTGCGGTAGAATGCTGTTTCAGAATATCGAAAGGACCATATTGCCAGATGCGGAATTCTCCAGATAATCTCTTCTGAGTAAATAGTAGGTAGCACTTTGTCCTTTTTGCTCCCTTCTCACCTTCTGATGCAGGGCAGGAGTGAAACGTAGTCCCCAGAATACCCATTGATCATCTGACTTCTCAGAAGGGGATAGAGCTAGGAGACAGCTCTTCTTGATGGGAGAAGCAGGGAGATAAGATTAAGGTTATCTTCTCTCCAACCCCTATTTTTAATGTGCGGCTCTTCTTTCTTCCGTCCCATCCACATGGAACAGTTGATCTCAAATCTTGTATCATTTTGATAATATTTATCCCTTGCTTATTTATACAGAGATATTTTAAGAAGGACTTCCAACCGAGGGAGGAATATTAATGACAGTATTCTTAGAAGGAAGTGGAGGGAGAGAGAATGAAGGAGACGAAAGGAACAGGAAAAAATGAGAAATAAAGAGGTTTTGGTTTAGACATAAGTTTATACAGTATAAGTGAGAGCCTAGTGGCATAAATATATTAGATCATTATATATGAAATGTCTGATTTTTAATCAAAAGTTTATTTTATTATATCTCAAACAGGAAACAGTACAATGAATCAAAAGTATGTGCCTAAACTATTGACACAGTTTTGCTATCTTAATGGTAGCTTGTTTATGCCAGCAGTGAAGAAGCCTGATGAAATCACAAAAGGCATTTTTCACAGCTTGTTGAGAATTGAATATTTTTCCTTGAAAGAAGTGGTCCAAAGCCTGGAAGAAGTGGTAGTCAGTTGGTGCAAGGTGTGGTGAATACAGTGGATGACAGAGTTTCCAAGTCTAGCCTCTGTAGTTTGAGCAGCGTTGCTTGTGCGACATGTGGTTGAGCGTTGTCTTGCAAGAGGACTGGCTTGTCTGTACTGACCAATCTCAGCTGCTTAATTGCAAGCATCCTTATCATTTCATCCAACTGGCTGAAAAGTACAGTGAATTGTGAACACTCAATATCTATCATATACGTTGTAGTAGATATCCGCTGTAATCGATTGACCAGGTTTCATGAAGCAGCAGTGGATAATACCAGTGCTGGACCACTA
>CAUYSK010066313.1:0-22762 GCA_963575035.1 Avahi laniger
TTGTTATCCATCGTGAGTTGATTTTTGTGACAGGTGAGAGGTGGGGATCCAGTTTCAATTTTCTGCATGTGAATATCCAGTTTTTCCATTTATTGAATAGAGATTCTTTTTCCCAATGTATATTTTTGTTTGCTTTGTTTAAGATTAGATGACAATATAAGGACAGTTTTATATCTTCATTCTCAGTCCTGTTCCAAAGGTGTATATCTCTGTTCTTGTGCCAGTATCATGCTGTTTTGGTTACCATAACCTTATAGTAAAGCTTGAAGCCTGATAGAGTGATGCCTTCCAATTTTTTCTTTTTGCTTAAGATTACTTTATCTATATGAGTTCTTCTTTGGTTCCCTACGAATTACAGAATTATTTTTTCTAGATCTGTAAAGAATGATGAAGATATTTTGATAGGGATTGCGGTAATTTTGTAGATCACTTTAGGTAGTATGAACCTTTTAACACTATTGATTCTGCCAATCCATGAGCATGGTAGGGTTTTCCATTTGTTTACATCTTCTACAATTTCTTTTCTCAGTGTTTTGTAGTTCTCTCTATATATGTCTTTCACCTCCTAACAGAAGAAAAGAAAAAACTAAGATCAGAGTTGAACTAAATGAAATTGAGAACAAAAGAACTATATAGAAGATTAATAAAACCAAAAATTGGTTTTTCAAAAAGATAAACAAAATTAACAGCCCTCTTGCTAGATTGACAAAAACTATAAAGGAAAGCACTCTAATAAACTCAATTAGAAATGAAAAAGGAGAGGTCACTACAGATATCATGGAAATACAAAACATTATATTTGAATACTATAAAAATCTATATGTGCCAAAACTACAAAACATGGAGGACATGGACAAATACTTAGAAACACACAAACTTCCTATGCTCAACCAGGAAGAAACAGAATTTCTGAACAGACCAATAACAAGCACAGAAATTGAAACAAAATTAAAAATATTCCAACAAAAAAAGTCCCAGACCAGATGGATTCACGCCTGAATTTTAATAAATTTATAAAAAAGAACTCTTACCTATACAGCAAAAATTACTCCACAACATTCAGAAGAATGCTATTCTCCCCAACTCATTCTACGAAGCAAATATCACCTTGATATCAAAGCCAGGAAAGGACACAACAAGAAAAGAAAACTACACACCAGTATCTCTCATGAATATAGACATAAAAATCCTCAACAAAATCTTAGCAAACAGAATCCAACAGCACATCAAAAAAATAATGCATCATGAGCAGGTGGGCTTTATCCCAGAGATGTAAGGTTGGGTCAACATATGCAAATCTATAAATGCAGTTCACCACATAAATAAAAACAGAAACAAAAACTATATGATTCTCTCAATAGATGCAGAAAAAACATTTGACAAAAATCCAGCACATTTTGATAATAAAACACTTAAGAAAATGGGCATTAATGGAGCATACCTTAAAATTATTAAGGCCATATATGATAAACCCACAGCCAAAATCATACTGAACAAGGAAAAATTGAAAGCACTCCCACTTAGAACAGCCCATTATCTCTACTTCTATTCAACACAGTGCTGGAAGTCCTTGCCAGAGCAATCAGACAAAAGAGGGGAATTAAGTGTGTCTAAAGGGAAGCAGAAGAGGTCAAACTCTCACTCTTTGCTGACTATATGATATTATATATAGAAAACCCCAAAGTTTCAACCAAGTGACCCCTGGAATTGATAAATGAATTTGGTAATGTCTCAGGATACAAAATTAATTCACACAAATCAGTAGCATTCATATATGCCAATAGCAGTCAAGCCAAAAATCACATCAAAGATAAAACACTTTTCACAATAACATCAAAGAAAATTAAATATTTAGAAATATGTTTAATGAAGAAGGTGAGAGACATATAGAGGAAGAACTATGAAACACTGAGAAAAGAAATTGTAGAAGATGTAAACAGATGGGTTGCCTCTTTAACCTTGTTGATTGTTTCTTTTGCTATCCTTTCCATTTTAGCTTGATGTGATCCCATTTATCCAATTTTTATTTGGTTGCCTATACTTTGGGGATATTATTTAAGAAATCACTGCCTGGATCAATGTCCTATAGTGTTTCCCCAAAGTTTTTTTTTAGTAGATTCATAGTTTCAGGTCTTAGATTTAAGTCTTTAATCTGTTTCGACTTGATTTTTGTGTATGGTGAGAAAAAAGAGTCTAGTTTCATTCTTCCAGTTTTTTCAGTATCATTTATGGAAGAGACTGTCCTATCCCATTGTATGTTCTTGGTACCTTCATCAAAGATAAGTTCACTATAAATGTGTGAATTTATTTCTGGGGTCTCTATTCTGTTCCATTGGCCAATGTATCTGGATTTTTGTTGTTCTTCGGTTTTTTTTTTTTGCCAGTACCAGGCTGTTTTGTTTATAACAGCTCTATAGTGCAACTTGAAGTCAGGTAATGTGATGCCTCCAGTTTTATTCCTTTGCTCACAATGGCTTTGGCTATTCTGTGTCTTTTGTGGTTTCATATAAATTTAGGATTTTTTTCTATTTCTGTGAAGAATGCCATTGGTATTCTGATGGGGATTGTTCAGGGTTCATAAGATTATTTTACCAGTATTGATTCTTCCAACTCATGAGCATGGAATATCTTTCCATATTTTATGTCCTCTTCAATTTCTTTCATCACTGTTTAGAGTTTTCATTATGGAGATCTTTCACTTCTTTGGTTATATTTTATTTTATTTGTAGCTATTATAACTTGAATTAATTTCTTGGTTTCTTTTTCAGATTGTTTGTTGTTGGCATGTAGACATGCTACTGATTTTTGTATGTTGATGTTATATCTTTCAAATTTACTGAATTTGAGCACCAGTTATAATAGTGTCTTGGTGGAATCTTTATGTTTCTCTAATATTAGATAACATCATCTGCAAACAAGGTTAATTTGAGCTTCTCCTTTCCAATTTGGAGGCCCTTTATTTCTTTCTCTTGTCTAATTACTCTAGCTAGAACTTCTAGTACTATGTTGAATGGCATTGGTGAAAATGAGCATCCTTGTTTTGTTTCGAATCTTAGAGAAAGTCCTTTAGTTTTTCTCCATTCAGTATTATACTTGCTGTGGGTCTGTCATATATGGCTTAATCATATTTAAGCAAGTTCCTTCCATACCTAGTTTTTTCAGAGTTTTTTTTTTTTCAATCATGAAGGAATGTTGCATTTTCTTTAATGCTTTTTCCACATCAATTAAAATGATCATATGGATTTTGTTCTTTGTTTTATTGATAAGATGTATCACATTGCTTTATTTGCATATATTAAACCATCCTTGCATCCCTGAGATGAATTCCACTTGATCATGGTGAATAATCTTTTTAATGTGTTTTTGAATTTGTTTGCTAGTATTTTTTGAGGATGTTTTCATCTGTATTCATCAGAGACATTGGCCTGTAGTTTTCTTTTTTGCTGTGTGTCTTTGTATTGTTTTGGTATCTGAGTGATACAGAACTGGTAGAATGAGTTTGGGAATATTCCCTCTTGCTCACTTTATTGGAACAGTTTAAGTAGGATTAGCATTTGTTCTTCTTTGAATATTTGGTAGAATTCAGCAGTGAAGCCAAATCTATCTTGTTGTGTGTTATTGGTTTATTCAAGTTTTGGATTTTTTCTGGTTTGCTAAATGCAATTTTAGATACCATCTTACTCATGTGTTGAATGTGATGCATTACTCAGTCCTTTGGAAGACAATCCAAGAGATCAAATTTACATGGTGTTCATCTAATTATCAGTCATCGATTTTCTCAGTCAGTGATTTTTTTACATACAATACTAAAAACTATTTTCTTTTTTTCTTTTTCTTTCTTTTTTTTGTCCTTTTGGTGATAGATATCTAATTCTTAATCCTGACTTTCTGGAAGGAATAGTAATGGCATTGAATCACTAAACAACTTGCTGAAATGACCTTCTAGGTTAGGAAGAAGATTGAGAATAGAATCCAAAACTCCTGGTACCCATGGCTTTCTAGATCTGATTGCCTGTTTTTTAAGGAAAGTTTTCTAATTTGACTAAATTGAAGTGTAAGAGGGCTTAAGGGCATCACTGCTTATGATTTCTCCTAACTGTTCTAATATGCATCTGGCATACTTGGAAACTTTTTAGAACTTCTCCGTATGAGTACTATTATTTACTAAAGTCAAAATCTTGCCAACTCAATCTCCTTTGTGGTTTCTTTACCCGCGAGACACATGGTTGATAAGGCTGCAAATGGCAAATGCAGTGTTCTAATTAAAATAGGATAGAGAATTTATATGATTGGGATGCATAACTCTTTCTGAATGTATAAATTCCTTACTTGTATATGTGTACGCTCATAAAAGACATGTAGAAATTGAGCGAATTGGGCCCAATGGTGTTCTGTTGCTCTGCCATGCATAATAATATGATATAATTTATCTTGGTTGTCCCTTACAACAGAAGCAATATATTTAAAAGATACCTGGGGATATAGAAAGAAATGAGATTTATGTTTGCATGCATTTGGAAATACTGACAATTAGAAGTTAAATTGAGAAATACAAAACAAAGTATGGGAATATTTTTCAAAAGGTGAATATGATTAATTCCTCCTGAAAAAATGCTGCTAAAATAAGGCATACTTTTATGGTTTTAAAAATATATTATTGGGAAGAAAACTATGTAAATTTAGAAAGCTACCTTTACAATTTAAAAGCACAAAAATTAATTATTAAGCATGTTGTTTGGGCAAAGCTCTTTACAAGGGCACTCTTCAGAACATAGAGATATTCCTGATATATTTATGACCAGTAGGAATTTCATAATATAGCAGGAGACATGAGATAATAAGGTAAAAATTATAATTCAAGGCAGAATGTGATAAATGCTTTATTTAGAGTTTAACTATGGGAGGGACTAAAGAAAAGAATCTAACTTTGGTAAAGTCATTTTGATTTAAATTTTACCAATTGTCTTAAGTTTATTTGACATGAATCTGATTTAGAAATAGCCTTAATTTTTGAAAATTAGAGTATCAGGGGAACATAATCAATATTATAAATGCTATGTCTTAGGTACAGTATCAAACAGGCTCATAATTATTATTCTATTCAATTCTTTCAACAAATATTTTAAGAAATTATTACTATTAATAGCTGCATTTTACAGATGAAGAAGCAAATTCATAGTAATCCAGTAGTTGGTCTATGGTTACTAAGTGATAAAATCAAAAATCAAAGCCAGATTTTGTGGATTTATAAACTTCTTCACTGTTTTTCCTCCTTATCTTGAATTTCTATTTAGTAAAAATAGAACAATTGCATGTTTTTCCCAAAGATTAAGTGATGGCTTTTGTAAAAGGAGCCACATTTATAGCAAAGAAACTGTCACAGTTAATTATAAAGAAATGCAAAATTTTATTCCATTTATTAATAGTATGAAAACAATAAGTCAAAATAATAGATAGTTAACTGTAATATATGTGGAAGATAGATTATCTTTTTGAATTTTTTATATAAAATATATAAAATGCTTATGTGTACATATGTATATTCTTTCCTTTTTCTGAACAACTCACTCCCAAGGAAGAGAGAGCCAGATGTAACAAGCATAACACACTCACAAAGCTTCAAGGACAGACAGAGCAGAGGAAAGATGAGCAATGAGGTCAATATAGTAACCATTCCGTCATGGACTTCTCTCTGGGTCCTATTGAGAACTACTAATAAATATGGAAAATCTTTCCTCACAACTCTGTAACACATAAAGAACACATGCAGAAAAGCTTCTTAATTTCTTTTAATAATTCTTTGCAAAGAATGGAGAGAGAATCGCAAATCCCTGTTCATCAGAAATGTCACCTTGAGAACACTAGTGTAATATTATCAAGGATCCTGGTTAAGATTACAGTGTCTGGAGAAAATAGCAACAGCATCCAGTGGTTGTTGAGTAGCCTTGTGTATGCAGGGAAATTCAGCCAAGGTGAGAGTAGAGCTCAATTGCAGAAGTTGTGTCAGTATGTCATGAGGTGGCTGGTCAAACTTGTGAATGAACACGTGTGAGATAATCGTGAGCAGTCCCAAAATATTTAGGCTAGAGAAAGCTGAAAAAGGACATATAAAAAGCCTTATAATTTAGCCTTATTTGAGAGTACTGATGATTGCACATCAGGAAATTACTATGCTAGAGCAAATAGTAAGAGAAAAAACATGATGTGTGTGTGGGTATATACATAATATTATGTACATATATTCTTTCCAGTTTGCACATATTATTACACAAGTTATAAAAGTGCTAAGTAGTAGTAGGTGGTAGTGTATTGTTTGTGGTGGGAATTTTAGAATTATGATGGTTCCTACATTAAAAAAATTTAAGGGCGGTTATAAAAATGTGTCCCTTCTTGCTCTGCTTTTGAGACAATAGACCCTTCTGGAAACAGAGAGAGTAAACTGGCTTAGTTCTGTCCCTGAGAAGATAATGCTCCTCAGTCAGTCTGTACATATAACAATTCATATGTTTCAAGCTTAATATTGTGAAAACATCCAGAAAATTTCACACCCAACATCCTGGTTATATTCTCTTCCCAAGATGGGCTTAATGTTCTTCTCAGCTGGACTAAACTTTAGATGGCATATTCCTCACTTTAGGTTCCTGACCTCCCTTCCCTTAGAGCATTTGGAAAAACTATGATTGCAAATCCTATCACTGCCTCTTTCAGATATAAACCTTTTCAAAGAGTTCTTGTCAGTTTTACAAGCTAGGAATATCTATCCACAGGACTCGGGAGCCATCCCTGGGAAATGCAATCGTTGAGGAATCACGAGCGTCACCACCTTCCAGGATCTGTGGAGAGGCAGTCACCGAATTTCTGCAGAGTGCCTTGCTTCAAACTGCAAAACAACCTCCTGTCATGGAAATATGAAAAAGCTTTCTTTTTCTGGAGGGGAAGTAAAGCCAATTATCAAAAAGAGATGGCCTATGATCACTCCAACATAGCTTTTAAAAACTTCCAGCCCTTTCTTTCAACTGAAGGTGAGCTCAGATTGTTTTGGCCTCTCCACACCGTTGCAATAGCCTTGAATAAATTCTTCCTAACCTGCTTAAATCTGGCTACTACGAGCTTTTTTCTGATATCTGTTAAAATATCGAATCTATATCTTTTTCCTATATATTTAAATCAACATTTGTAATAATTTGAAATGATTAGGATCAAGTTACACCTATGAGCTTTCAAAACTTTTGTTTCATTTGTCCAATTCCTTAGCTTGCAGACATTTACAGCTCTCTCTCACATGTGCTCTTTGTCTTTTTTTTTATCCTGATAAGTAATTTTAAGAAGGGAAAATAAATATTGCCAATTTTAAAAATTGTTACCATTTATTAGAAAAAGATGTTTGTTGTGTCGGGAGATGTTAAGTATATGGATAAAGATGTTTTAAAAAATAATCTATAAATTTAATTGTCCATGCTATCATTTCCTTCTAGTTGTCAAATTAAATTAAGAACTGTCTAGTTTCATAAATATTCAAGGGAAGTACATTAAAAATGAGTAAAAAAATCCAAAGATAAATTAAATGGTGACAGAACCCAAATTTTTAAAAATATCTTTTTTAAGGAATCCAGAAATAATTGTGAAGTTCAATGACTTAGGTCAGTATATCCACAAATCTGCTCCATGAAACATTAGTCCCCACCAAATGATATAGGAAAGTATATTTCTCTTGTCAAATAATTGTGAAAAATTCTACATATTATATTATCAACATGAAGATTCAAATTGCACATTAGTTTATAAAATCTGGACATTTTGCAGTAAACCATGAGAATGTGTTTAACTCAATAATTCAAAATTTATTTTTCTAAAGAGTTTTTTATAATTGGCTTATGATTATTTTTACAAAGTTCATTTCATTTAATAAGGAAAAATACATATAGAAAGAATATTAAAATATACTAAAATTTCTTTGATCTTTAATGTCATCCTAATTGAGTTTTGAAAGAAGGATTCAGCAATTTTTAACGTTTAAAGACTTTTATTAGCTCCCCATTTTTCCCAAAGCAAAAGTCAATTACTGTAAAATGGTACTCACAATCTTTTCATTTTCCTAGCTGCCATCTACCAAATTTATCTGTGCTTCTCCAAAAGAAACACCAAATTGTTTTTATTCCTTTTGTTTCTTTACTATTGTAAACATTGTCTCCCCTGTCTATGATCCACTCCTGGAATATTTTTATTGGTCCTTTAAGGCCTAGTGTAAATACTGTGGTGTTTATGGTAAAATGGTATTAAACATCCATCCCAATGCCCCTCTATTGTGAAAGCCTCCTGTACTGAGACTGGGCAGGTAAAAAATACATTTTCTAGATTCTTTTGCAGCCTCAGATTGTACCTAGAAGGGATGTCAGATATATTAGTCAGATATACTCCAAATTGTGAATTATCAGCCTCTTTAATTTTTGATAATATTAATAGGCAGGTATTAATTTCATGTTGCTTTTTGAAATTCTCAGATTTTGTTCCACTTCGAAATATTCTTAAGTCTTTTGATTATGTTTATTTCTTTCATTTGGTTGTCTTTTCTTCCATTTGATTGATTTATAGAAATTTTTATGTTACACAAAATTATATTAATAATTTGGAGTATATTTCTTATTCAGTGTATGTATTGAAAATATTTTCTTCCAAGGGGTTTGGTTTAAACTTTGTTTATGGTCTATTCCATGCACACACACACACACACACACACAAATCCTATCTGTTCTGTTTCTCTGAGAACTCTAATACAATTGCAACAGTATAAATGATGATATGGTATAAATGATAATTGATATATATTTACTTTAAATTATAAATATATTTTCATGCATACTCTAATGTTACTAATTTGGTTATATCTAATCTGGTTGACACATTAGATATTAATATATTTAAAAATATACAGAAATAAACTTTGTTTTTTACCTGTAGTACATATTTTATATGCAGCACATGTTTTCTAACTGTTTTTCCATAGAGATTCTGTGAAGGAAGAGAAACCATCGAGGTACACTTACAAAGTTTACATATTTAGATATAAGTCTTACTTTAATCATACTTAAAAGCCACTGGCATTGTGGATAAAGCAATGGATCAACTCATAGTTGGAAATTTCTTTGCTCTTTAGTAAACAGCTTTAACTACCTAGGATTTTTTTTTATCACACATATACAAAGAGCCATAATTTCCTATTTATAATATGTAGGACTAATGAAATGCCATTCTTCACAAGTTATAAACAGGGAAGCACACTATTATTTGTACTGACAGCAGAAGCAATAGTTTTAGAAGAAAGACAATCTTACATTGTGATTAAGAATGTGGATTTGGGAGTTGCACTGATTGATTTTTTAATCTTGGCTTGACCTTGGCTAAATGCGTTAATCTAACCACCTGTCACTGCTACCGCCTGCAAAATCTACTTATCTCATGGAGTTATGAGCATCAAACTATTCTCCCCAGAGTGCTTGAAATCATGCTTGACACATAATAAGTGCTCACTGAATGTTAGCTGATATTATTTTTACTGCTGCCATATGATCATCAGTAATACTAATAATGAAATTTATAAAATAATAAGTCCTTAAGCATACTAGGAGGAGGACAACCCAAGAGGGTCAAAAAAGATTACAGCAAGAAATTCCACATATTTGGATGTACTTTACTAAACAATATAGTATATCAAAATGTACAGAAATGTCTAATAAAAGCCTTGTATGACATTTTGAGGTAAGATAAATTCATTCAATAAATATTTGGTGAGAATTGAACACATAATATGTTCACCTTTCAGTTGTCGTTCTCGGCTCTGAATATAAAACTGAGCTCTGAACTCAGGTAACGCCTAAAAGATACACAAGATATGAAGCACCTCAACAGCCTAAAAATTATTGTGTTTGGCTAGAATAGAGAAAATGAAAATGAGGATAGGGATAGAGAATCTAAAAAGGGAAGCAGATTATATTAGACAGTGCAGGCCGTGTCTGGGAGGTTTAACTATCCTAAAGGTATGAAAGTACCCTTGATAGAAGCATTTTAAAGCCAGGGAGAAACAAAATAAGACTTTTGAAACATTTATTTGGAAGAGTAGTATGTTTGCAGATTATGTGTGAGAGAAGTGAGAAACACATTTTAATATTTCAAGCTGGTGCTAGCATAATGGTTATAAAAATAGAAAAAAAATCATGAAGTCTAAATATATTTAGAAGATAAATTATAAGGTGTAGCAATTGACTGGATGTGGGGTGACTGGAGTCTGGCTCGGGGTAAAATGCAGTTATGGGCAAGGCTCAAGATTCTGATTTGGGTTGTTAATTGAAGGACAGTGCTGTTTACTGAAAGAGGGAAAGAGAAAGTAGAAGCAGGTTTGGGAGGAGGGAGGAGTATTTGAAATTCTCAAATTGAGGTGTCCTTTGAATATCCACATGGAAAATTTTATCTCACAATAGGATACATCTATGTAACTCAGAAGATGTAGATAAGCTAGACAGTAGAATTTATGAGCATAGAGATTATGTTGGACACGAGGTAGTCGAGAAAACTTTGCTGAGGTATGGAGAGAAAAGGGAAGATGCCTGGATTGATCCCTGACAGCATTTAAGAGCTGTGAAATAAGAGGAACCTGTAAGGGAGATGGAAGAATGACCAGAGCAGTATGTGGAAAGCTTGAGGAAGTATTCAATATGTTGCAATACACAGCAAGTGCGGTGTATTTCTAGGACAAAGAAGTAAACCGGGATAAATACTGATGAGAGTTAAAGTGAGCTCAGAGTCCTATTATTCAGCAATTTTTGAAACACTTATAGGAGTAACATGTTAGATTGTTGTGGGTTAAAGACTGAACTGGAAGTGAGGAAGTTAAACTGGGAGTCAGAATCTAAATATTATTTCAATAAATTTATCTGAACATGTATAAAGAAAGGATATGATTAGACTTCTACGTTACTTATTTTTGTGTTAACATGGGGAAGAGGTAAAACTTAAGCACATGTAAATATTGATAGTAAAGAGACTATACATGGAGTGAGTTAAGGCACAACAGATAGCAGGTGGAATGAGACCTCCGGGCAGGCAAATGGAGATTGGGATCCAGAATAAAGGTTGTGCTATTTGACATTCTATAGGAAGAGGGGCATTTCTTCCACTGAGTAGCAAGGAAAGTAAATACAGAAATGTTGGTGTTTCTATGTTTGGTGGAAGGATGGAAAGAAAATTTTTGTATAATGGCTCCTACTTTCCTTTTGAAATAGGAAGTTATGTCACCTACTTAGGATAAGGATGCAGACTATGTTACATAAGGTCTAAGACAAAGGAAATTTTTATTGAAGATAATAAGAGAAAATGTAATAGGATTGCCAGGATGAGCTGTAATAGGGGATTAGGTTGATGACCATGAATGTTTAGTGATTGAATTTTGAAGCCCAATGAATATTCCCAGCAAGACTTATAAATTTGGTTAAAGGAGAGAAGGTAGGTATTTGTATTAAAGCTTGGTTGGAGATTTTTCATGAGAAAACGTGAAATAAAAATGTAGCAGGCTATTTAGAATGTTGGTAAGGGAGTGTTTGAAATGTGGGGCAATGACATCTAAAGAAAACGTGTAGAGAAATGAAAGCAGGGGAGAGCTAATAGAGAAAAGAGAGGGAGAAGTGGACAGGAATTCTGATCAAATGCAAATGGCTGTATTGGGAGTTACTGAGTAAGTGAGCTGCATTTATGAAAGGCTGTGATCAAAAAGATAAATGGTTACTTTAATATATCCAAATTCATCTGAGATATATCTCATTTGGTAGAATTGTTCCTAAAATAACATGTGGGCCCCTGTTATTTATAGTTTTAATTATTTCCTTAAAGAAATTTACTTCTATTTTACCTTCAAATACATTTTTCTGTTCCAATTTTTAGATTGTGTAATCCAGGGACATCAATTATCCTTAGGGAAGATTGGCTTTTTCTGTCATCATGTTGACAATGATGAATAGAGTATGATCTTAAGCCTTTTTCTTAGTTTACATTTCTTTCATGTCTATTCTGTCCCTTGCAGTTCCAAATCTTCATTTTACTTTTGTTGTTTGGGTTACTTGTGGACTCAGTTTATTTCTACTATATTTTAGCTCTTTTTTCATCTCCTTCTGCTATTTCATCATTTTATCTTTGAGCTTAGATGATGTGGACCCTGCTTCATGGTGCGAAATGTTTGCTGTTTACACGTGTCTCTTTCTTTCCCATAAAGATGCCAAACATAGTTTCTCTTCACAGGGCATGAATCAATGCTACCTCTTCAGAGGTTTTCATAGATTGTTGAATTTAAAGGTGTTACAACAGCACCCCAGTTGCTTCAGAAGTTTTGTTTCATTGTCTTCATAATACCTCGTTACTATCTTACTTATTTATGTATTGTTTTAACTTGTGCTTCAAGGATCTTCATCCTTCTAGAAAGCAAGCTCCATTAGAGCAGGGACCTGATGTGTTAAATTGGTGTCATCCCTAGCACCAAAAATAGTGCCTAAAATTCACCAAATGCTCAACAAATATCTGTTGTCTAAGAAACAAACTTAATAACCAGAGTATCCATGAGCCCACATTTGGGGAAGCAAAAACATCACAGTAAAATTGAGCCAAATGAGAAATAAATTAATATTTAAAATGTAGGGAAGAAAAATTCCTTTTTAGAACTGTTTGATAAGATTGAAATTTGTATATAGTAAAAGTATAAACAACGGTGATAATTTACCTTAAAAATAGAAAATAGATATTACAATGCTTTATAAAAATAAAGAAAAAATTGTAAAATGACTATTATTCTCAAATTTCTCCGCTAGCAGCCAAGGCATCCGATGGAAAATTGAAATCCAGAATTAGAAAAGAACACATTTTGGGAGCAACATGGCTGAATGGAAACCTACAATGATGGTGCCCTCTGTATGAACACCAAATTCAGCAACTCTCCATGCCAGCAAACACCTTCAGAAGAATCAAAAATCGGGTGAGTGATGATATTACCTGGTTTTAACATTATATCAAAGAACGAGGCACTAAAGAGGGTATAAAAGGCAATCTTGCATTGCCTACACCACCCACTCCTCCATAGTTCAGCAGTGCTATGCCAGCATCCAAGCAGAATGAGAATCTGTGTGCCTAGTGGAGGGAGAATTAAGTAATTGTGGGACCTCACACTGAAACTCAGGAAAACCCTGGCTCAGGGGAACATAGCACAGGACTGAATTCTGCTGGTGCCCACGCAGGGAGCATTTCGACCAGCCTAGCCAGAGGGAAATCCTTCACTCCAAAATCCAAGTTCCAGCTAGCCCCATCATTGGTTAACAAAAAGCAGCCTGAGACCTGCACTAAATTCCTAAGGCACTCAGGCCACAAAGACTTCAGTACTTGGGAAATTGCTGTTGCTGTGCTGCCTTAGAGCCAATGGACTTGGGGGGCACGCATAATTCAGTGAGACACCAGTGAGTCAGAGACTTTGCCTGGTAATCCAGGGAATTCTTTCTTATCTTACCCAAGTCCACCAAGAAGTACCACCAAGAGTCTGCAAAAGTCACAGTATTACTGGCCTTGGGGCACCTCCAGTGCTGATAAAGCTGTAGTGATCAAAGACTTAGATCACAACACTCAATTATCTTTGAATACCTGAAAAGCCTTATCAAGAAGGATGGGTTCAAACAAGCCCCGACTCTTAAGAATAAAATAAGGTACCTCTTCAATGTCCAGACACTGATGAACGTCCACAAGCATCAAGAACATCCAGGAAGACATGACCTCACCAAGCAAACTATATATGTACCAGTGATCAATACTGGAATGATGGAGATATGTGACACTTTAGACAAAGAATTCAAAATAGCTGTCCTGAAGAAGCTCAGTGAACTTGAAGACAACACAGAGAAAAAAATTGAGAAGCTGATTAGAAAAATTTAATAAGGAGAAATAAGGAGGTTAAAATAATAAAATAATAATAATAATAATAATAATAATAATAAATCAAGCAGATATTCTAGAACTTAAGAATTAAGTTGACAAACTGAGAAATGTATGAGTCCCTCAATTGACCAAGCAGGAGAAAGAATTAGTGAGCTTAAAGACAGGATATTTGAAAATACACAGTCGGCAAAAAAAGAAAAAAAAAAAAGAAAAAAAAATGAAGTGCACCTACCAAAAAGTAGCCTCAAAAGGGCAAATCTAAGAGTTATTGGCCTTAAAGAAGAGGTAGAAAGAAAGCTAATAGGGAAGGAGGGTTATTCAAAGAAATAATAACAGAATACTTTCTAAGCCTAGAGAAAGACATCAATATTTAGGTACAAGAAGGCCATAGAACAGCAAGCAGATCTAAGCCTAATAAGACTACCTCAAGGCATTTAATAATTAAGCTTCAAAAGGTCACAAATAAAGAAAAAGTTCTATGGCAAACAAGAAAAAAGAAATAAAATAATATATAAATGAGCTCCAATAGGTTTGGCAGCAAAGTTCTCAGTGGAAACCTTACAGTCCAGGAGAGCATGGTAGAACATATTCAAAGTGCCAGGAAAGAAAACCTTAACCTAAGAATATCATATCATGCAAAGATATTCTTCAAACATGAAAGAAATAAAGACTTTTCCAGACAAACAAAGGCTGAGGGATTTTATCAACACCAGACTTTTCCTATAAGAAATGCTAAGAGGAGTTCTTCAATCTGAAAGAAAAAGATATTAGTGAACAATAAGAAATCATCTGAATGTATACAATTCATTGATAACAGTAAGTACAGAAATATACAATATCTATTGCTATAATTTCACTGAATAAACCACTTATACCTTGAAAAGAAAGACTAAAAAGACAAACCTATCAAAAGTAATCACAACTTTTTGAGAGATAGATAGTATAAAAAGATATGAATAGAAATAACAAAATGTTAAAAAAAGTGGGGGTGATGAAGTCAAAGGGTAGAATTTCTGTTATATTTCTCTTTGCTTGTTTATTTGTTTGTAAGCAAAGTTACATATGTTTAAAATAATTGGTTATGCAACCAGCACACAGGTGCACAGATGTAAGTAAAACTCAACAGAAATCAAGCGAGGGGGAGGAGGGGATGTGTGAGCTCAGACCTAACAGGTACAGTGTATACTATCTAGGTGATGGGCACACTTATAACTTTGACTCAAGCAGTACAAAAGCAAATCCATGTAACCAAAACATTTATTTGTACCCCCATAGTATTCTGAATTTAAAAAAATAATAATAATTGGTTATAAAATGTTTTTTTGCAAGCCTTGTGGTAGCCTCAAATCAAAAAAACTTAAAGCAGATACACAAAAAATAAAAAGAAAGAAATTAAAACAGACTAGAAGAAAAATCATTTTTAGCAAGGGAAGACAGGAAGGAAGGGAGAATGAGGGGAACAAAAAAAAATAGGTATCAAACAGTAACATGGCATTAGTAAGTTCTTACCTATCAATAAGAACATTGTATGAGAATGGACTTAACTCCCCAATCAAAAGACAGAGTGGCTGAGTGGATAGAAAACCAAGACCCAGCTATATGTTGTCTTCAAGAAACCCACTTCACCTATAAAGATAGACATAGACTGAAAATAAAGGGGTGGAAAAAAATATCCCATTCAAATGGAAAGCCAAAAAGAGCAGTAGCTATATTTCTATCTTATAAAATGCATTTTAAGACAAAAAAATGTAAGAAGAGACAAAGAAGATCATTAAATAATAATAAAAGGGCCAATTCATCAAGAAGATCTAACAATTCTAAATATATATGCACCCAGCATTGGAGCACTAAGATATATAAAGCAACTATTATCAGAGCCAAAAAGAGAGAGAGCCTCCAATACAATAATCACTGGAGACCTCAACACTCCACCTTCGACATGTTTTTGTACCTTTTTAAAATTAAAGAATAATATACACACAGAAAAGTGCACATAAGTGTTCAGCTCAGTGAATATTTGGAAACTGAACTTATCATGTAATCAGTACTCCAATCAAGAAAAAAAAATATTACTTGAATCCTAGAAGGCCCCCTCATGCTCCCATCCCACCCCACCCCAGAAATGTAACCATTATTTTGATTTGAAATAACAGATTAGTTTTGCCTAATTTTGAACTTTATATAAATGAAATCATACTCCATGTACTCAATTTTACCTGACTCCTTTTGGTCTATACTATATTGTGAAACTCATCCATATTGTTTTAGGTAGTTAGAGATCATTATTCCTCATTCTCGTTTAATTTTTCATTGCGAGATTATAATATAATTTGTTAATCATGAAATGTTTTTGGTAATTTGAGGCTACTATATATTGCACTGATCTGAACATTCTAGCATAGGTCTAGTAATAAACATACCTATTCTTTTTGTTGAGTTTATACCCAGAAATGAAATTGTTGGATCAAAGGTATATCTTCAGTGAGTTTTCACAGTATAAGGAGAGGATGCTCAAGCAGATCTCAGAGGACTTCTTGTTTAAAAAGGCAGAGTTGAGAGCTTGAATAAATCAAGGTGGCTAGAGTTAATGGGTCAGAATATCAGATTGGTAGAGCTACACAGAAAGATAACTCAAGAGATCTGAGGGTTTTCTCCTTCAATTTCTGGCAGAATAATGCATAGGACATGTATGTAAAGAAACCACCCAAAGCTGGTAAAGAACCACCTGAAAAGATTAGAGGGAACAGTTTCTGCAACTCTTGCAGGTTTGGGAATAGTGTCTGTTCCCACAAGCCACACTGGAAAAGTTTATAATTTATAGGACATTGGGTAAAATACTCAAAAGGATCTTCCCACAATAGTGAAAAATAAGAAAACCTGGTGGGGAGGGGAACTGCTTTGCTTCTGTCTAACAAATTTTAAAAGTAAGATCTGAAAGGACAAACTATTTTAAGTGACTTAACTGCATCCTAGGAAAAAGGCTCAAGGAAATTTACAGAAATGGAAAAATATCCAAGACCAAACAAGGTAAAATTTATATTGTCTGGGGGTCAGGAATCTGTAAGTAGCTTAGCTGGGTGGTTCTGGTTCATGAAGTTGCAGCCAAGAAGAGTCTGTCATCACAAAGCTTGACTCAGGCTGATTTGCTTCCAAGGTGCCTCACTCTTATACTTGATGAGTGCTAGTTTTTAGAAGATCTCAATTCCTATCTAGATCTTGCCATAGGGCTATTTTAGTGTCTTTGTGACAGGTAGCTAGTTTCCCTCAGAGAATGTACACAGCAATGAGAGCAAGCAGAAAACCATAATGCCTTTTATTGTCTAGTCTTGGCAATCATGTACCATAACGTCTGCCATATTTAATCATTAGGAGTAATGCATTCAAAGTACAGCCCACACTCAAGGAGAGAAAAATGAAGTCCTAACTTTTGAAGGGAGGAGAATCAAATAAATTGTGCTCGTATCTTTAAACTACCACCCTCTGCTTATTTATTTTCAGTCTTTTTTTCTCTCAGGGTTTTATTTTGAATATTTTCAGTTGCTATGTCTTCAAGTTACCTAATCTTTTTTTCTTTGGTAATTACCTGCTCTTAAAGCAAATCAGTATATTTTTCTTCCCATTCAATAAATTTTCATCTCTACAGTTTAAAGTTGGGTCATTTTTATAATTTCCATGTCTCTTTAACACGATCAGGCTTTCCTCTACATTTTTAGAAAATATGAATATAGTAGTTATAACTTTTTAAAGATCTTGTCTAATTCTACATCTACTAATTCATCCTCTAATAATTGAATTATTTCTGAGTCAGTTTCTATTAAGCAATTTTTCATTATGTATTGTATTTTCCACCCCTTTTCATGCATGATTTTTTTTTCCAGAATATTACAGGGGTACAAATGTTTTGGTTACATGAATTACTTTTGTACAGTTTGAGTCAAAGTTATAAGTGTGTCCGTCACCCAGATTGCATGCATGATTATTTTGAGTGGTTGGTAGAACTGTGAAATTTACTATAATAGTCTGTTCATGCTGCTATAATAAAATGCCATACACCATGTGAACTACACAACAAACATTTATTTCTCACAGTTCTGAGCCAGGAAGTTCAAGATCAAGGTGCCAGCAGATTAAGTGACAGGTGAGGGCCCACTCCCTGATTTATAGATGGCTCTGTCTTCTCATTATGTTCTCATAGGGCAGAAGAGAGCAAGTGAGCTCTCGGGGCTTATATAAGGGAACTAATCCCATTCACTTCCCAAATCCCCACCTCCAAATTCCATCACATTGGGTATTAGGTTTCAACATATGAATTTTGGCGGCGACAGTCTATAGCATTTACTTCATTGAGAATTGAATATTTTCTTTTACTCTTTGAAATATTTATTCCTGACCTTTGGTCTAGAATGGAATAAACTTACTTGAAAAGATTTTTATTCTTTCAAGGATTGATTTCAAGGATGTTAAGGCAGCCTCTTATCTAGAACTGATTTTGTCCCATTTCTGAAGCAATGCCCTTCTGAAGGTACTACCCCAAATATTAGAAAGTTTTTTTTGTTTTTACTTTGGTTGATGGAAAACAAGCAAACAAAAATAACTAGCCCTGTATAAACTTTGTTGATTGTTCCACCAACTCTTTCTGCTGGTTCTTTTCTCTGCCTCAAGGAGTTAATTTATACAAATACGGTGATCATCACTATGTGGAAGACACAAACAGAACCTTTTGCACTTCTCTAGAGTTTTCTCTCCCTATTCTGTATAGCTCCCTTTCCTTTGCTACTCTGTCCTGCAAATTGAAGCTGCCTTGAAGCCCCCGAGTTTCACCTCTGTGACCCGAGTTCGAGAAGACTGTAGCCACAATTTGAGCCCCTCTCTCTGAGCTGCAGCCTGAAAGTCCCCGGAAGGTCAGCTGGAGCAGCTGTGGCGTTCAGCTCACAGTTTTCCTTCTCTCAGACTGTCTCACGAAGTCTGTTCAAAGTCTGAAAAATATTGTTTCATACATTTCATCTGCTCTGTCAGCTGTGTATGACAGGAACATAAAATGGTCCCTGTAACTAGAAATGTATCTTGATGCTCATCCTCAGCTCTTAACACATTTAAGAAAATGCCAAAAAATGTAGCTCCAGCTACACTAATTTGACATAGTACAATATAAAACCACAGTGTAGTTGACAAATAATGAAATCACTTTGAGCCTTTGTTTAATCATTTGTAAAGTAAGATGGAAAATGACTCAGTAATGTGACTATACCTACTGGTGGCTTTACAGATATTAGTTTGGAGACATACCAGCTTTGAATGACAATAATAATCCTAAAAACTTTCAAAGAGGGAATTTTCTTTTGTGAAATCAATTATGGTTTCATGAAAATTTATGAGATATGGAAAGAGAAAAACATGAGTAAAGGCTAGAAAACAACAGATTCTCCATGGAATTGTGACTATTTCCATTCAGTTGGAGGACGGGAAACAAAATGGAAAATAATCGTTGCTCTGAGAGTGTTTTTATGGAGTGTGGATGTGTGTGCATTGAATACCAAGCTAAGGACTTCAGATCTTATTTAGCAGCAATAGAAAGCAAAACAGGTATTCAGGTAGGAAAGTGACTCAATTAGAGCTGAATCCATCATTTTATTTATAAGTACAATTAACTCTTGATTACATTGGTGTCTTGTTAATATAATTATGCCTTTAAATCTGGGTTGCTGAGCAGTGCCTGAGAAAATTACACAATTGTTGGAATTACTGTCACAAAAAATTATGTTCTCCAACTTCAGCAGTGTCATCAGGAGTGTCATCAGCACTGCTCGACAATCCTTTACATCTCCCTGATCAGCAACTGCTTTCCCCCAACCCCACCAGCTCTGCAAACTCTACCATCAAGCTGAAGCCCTTCATGTAGAAATTATAGAGTTCCATTTTTACTCCTCAAAGCCTGAAGTCAGGTATTAATAAAATAAAAATAGATTAAAATAATACATATGCAATATTAATTGCACCTCATTAAACCAGCAATCATGATAATTTTCATGATCACCTCAAATATATTCTTTTCAAAGAAAAATTGATTCTAGTTAGCATATAATATATGAGCAGAGCTACTGCTAGACTTCTTTGATTATTTTTGTCTGTGTAAGATCTATTTCTATCTATCAAGCATCATATGAAGGAATTAAAATAAAACAAACAGAAGAACACAATCACCCTTGTCACATAGTTCTAGAATCACCAGTGTAAGCATTGAACTGTCACTGATTGATACCAATTATGAAACTACAGAATGAATGATGGAGATTTGCTACATACTGTATGGTGGATGACACATTATAACATTTCGTTGAAAATTAATTAAGCGTCTTACAAAACCCCAGTGTATTCTCAAAAATACCAAATATTTTAATTATATTAAAATATTTCAAGCCTAATAAATTCATTTCTTATCTCTCCAGAATGAAGAAGAAGGGGGAGGTAGCACTTCAAGTGTAGATCTGCAGTTTTATCACTGGACGATCTCTAAGTGGTAACTCATTGCAAAGCCATGACTAAAGGAATATTTGATAGTTGTACAAAAAATATGATCTGTAATAATCAAACACTGAAATATTACAAGCTATAAAAGGGATGAAAGAAACTAAAATTCTCTCTGATGAATTCTTGGGAATATAATTCACTTTTTCTCCGCGGTTTCACCTTATTCACAGTGGCTAATGTCTTACATGGTGTGATATGACAGGGTCAATTACCACCAGAATGTCCTTTGCCTCTGCTGACTTGAAATCAAGTTTATCTTGTTCACAAGAAGGTTGTTCTTTGTAACTAAAACATTATACTTTCCAAGACCCTGAATCATAATATATAATATTACTTCAAAATAGTGACTCTCTAACTAGTAAGCACGGACTAGTACATAAAATTCGGGGCTGTCATCTAGTTTAGTAATGCCTAACTAACGTGAGCAATAAGAAGGGAACCTGCTTCACATTAAACCTGCTACACATAAGGTGTTCGATATCCCCACCAGAACTCTCTAAACTAATATTATCAATGGGCAGAGGGTGGGCAAGGGGCCCAAGGAGTCTTCCTGCTCTTCTCTGTGTTGCTGCTCGAGCAATCGTTCATAATAAACACAAGGGTGGTTACCCCTCTTACTCTCAGGAAAAAGTGCCCCTTTGTTCTTTCGTATTCCTGGCTATAAAAGCCGAGAAGCAAGACAGATAATAAGACACAGTTCATGTAACTTTGCCTGTGAGGATGAAAGAGCAAGAAGTGACTAATGGGGCAAATTTTTCAAACTTAAAAATCTCTATTATTCGTCCCCTATGACTTGAGATGGGGAGAAATAATATGCATGGGACCAGAATAAATCCTAGCCCTCAAGAGGCAGCCTGGATTTTAATAAAGAAAACTCACTAATATTTGCATTTTTAACAGTTCTAATTTATTAGGTAATATAGTGAAAAAACTCAAGTTATTAAAATGTTAGAGCATTTCATTATGGGTAATTATGATACTAATTTGTTACTCTCCTCAAATAAGCCATTGTCAAATATGAAATATAGGGAGTACTGAATATTAACCACTCAAGAAAAAGTAAACAATGCATTACTGAATTGATCATTTCATTCCAAAGAAATATTTTATGTTTTCCAGTGCAGTTTTCTTCTGATCTGTCAGGAAATGTTTAAGTTCAGTCTTTATGGTTACAAGAACTGTTTTCTCACCAAGGAGGATTTAAAATTCACTCCAACAAATAGCTAGATGTTGTTTTTAAAAAACTCTCTACTGATTATTTAGGTAAATAGTGTCACATTAGTCTCAGACTCACCATGACCATGTATAATAGTGTATAAATCATAATATTCAGATAATCTATTAGTGTTTAAGACTATTATAGAATAACAATGAAATACTTTCACATGGAATAAAGATGCTATTTATCTATCAGAGTGATTTTATAAATTATTTGAGTGTTTCAATGAATAACTAGATACCAGAGGATGGAAAGTTTTGTCTATATTTAAGATAAAACAACAACTTAAGCTGTGTTTAGGGAAGCTTTTCTCATGTATATATAATTTAAAATCTTTTGAAACCTATTAAGAATTACATAAGTGGTCATCAGTTTTAAAACATAAGGAAAAGAATATCTACCTGAGCCTATGGTATGAAATGCATCTGGAGCAAGGAAACCTTCCAAATCAAATACACAAAATATATACATATTTGTTCCAATTATTTGAACATTTTTTTTACTAAAACTAATGCTCAAATAATTATCTAAATTTTGCATGTAGCAATAATTGAATACCATTTCCTTTATTAACAACTGTATAGATATCTATTTGATTCATAATTTATTAAAAGCTTAATTTATTCATAATTTATTAAAAGATGAATGGATTTTAGGTCTTCATAATGAGACTTTCTTCTAAAAAGACTTCCACGTTTACTGATGTTCATCCTTGGTTTGTTTTGGATAACTCTCTGCCCTTCATTTTAGTCTTGATCAATTTGATGATGTAAAAAATCCCAAAACAATAAATATTGATGTGGATGCGGAGAGATAGGAACACTCATGCACTGTTGGTGGGATTGAAAACTAGTGCAACCTCTGTGGAAAGCAATATGGAGATATCTTAAAGAGATACAAGTAGAAGTACCATTTGATCCAGCAATCCCATTACTGGGCATCTACCCAAAAGAGCAAATGATGCTGTATAAGAAAGACACCTGCACCTGAATGTTTATAGCAGCACAATTCACAATTGCAAAGATGTGGAAACAACCCAAGTGTCCATCAATACAT